>JAKSZT010054579.1:167600-297136 GCA_026826555.1 Tolypeutes matacus
CCGGGACCGCGGGCGGCCGGGGGCGCGGGGGGCGGCCGGGGGCGCGGGCCGCGGGGCCAGGGTGCGGGCCGGGCCGGGCAGAGCCGCCGGGAGGGGATTTGTAACAAACAACGGCGGCCATGTTGAGAGGGAATTTCTGCAGCTAAACTTCTCCCCTCCGCCGGCCAGAGATTCTCCCTGCCGCGGGGCTCACGGGGTCTCCCTCTCTCCTCCCCTCTCCCCCTGTGCCCCAGGATGACAGTGAAGTTGGGAGACGGCAGCAGCGGGGAGGAAGGGCTCAAGAAGCTGGGCAAGAGAGCGGCTGATGAGGAGGCCCTGGAAGGAGAAGGGGCTGGAGGAGGAGAAGCGGCCGAGGAGACCAGCAGCACAAAGGAGGAGGAGATCACCGGCTCCGGCGACGGCCCCCCTGCCCCCTCGGGCCTGCCACAGGCACCTTCCCCCCTGCAGGTCTCCTCCCAGGACCAGCATCATTTCCTCAGGTCCAGCGTGAGGCCACAGGGCAAGAGGCTCAGGAAGGACACGTCCTGTGCCGTGGGCAGCGGTGGCACCAGCAGTTCCGGGGCCCGGGGAAAAGGTACAGCCGGGCCCTTCTCAGCGGGGGACCCCCTCCTGGGTCAGGGTGTGCCACTGCAAGGTCCCACAGGGTCTCGGGAGGCACCTGTCCCCTCTCCCAACCCCCAGGCCCCCCTGCCCACTCAGCCCTCTGTGCTGGGGGCCCCTTTCCTGTTTGCACTTGGAAAACACTCACTTTGGAGGTGCACTGTGACTCCTTCTCCGAAGAGGCTAACCGTCTAGGTGCAAACCCTTTAAAGAGGCAGTAAGTACCCTTCTTTTGGGCAAGGACAGTAGATCCCTTCAGGTTGTTTTCTAGAAGCACTAGTGATGATTTTATGAGGCAGGCTGTTTTAAACAGGTGACAATAGTTTGGGAATAGAAAGAGAAAATATCTGCTGCTTCCCTTTCCCAGAAATGCAGCAAAGGAGTCACCCCCTCTGCTTTAGGGTGGTTTGGCTTGAACCTGTTAGGGGTGTCAGGAGGGGCCCTTTGAGTTTCAACCTAGGTTTACTTAAGTGCCACAAAAGGGCTCTCTTCAAGGGCAGTAGGTAGTGGAAACATCTGTGGTCTGAGCTGCCGAGGGTAGTATTTGTCCTGGGATTCGGAGGTGACCGAGGCTACCGCTGCTCTCCTGGCTTCCCCACCAAAATCAACTGAAAACCAAACGTCACTCTTGTGCCTTTAACTCAGAGTCACCTGTTCAGCACTGTGCCTTCCCCTAATCACACAGACGAGTTGCCGTTGTGGTCTTTTCATTTCAAGCCACTTTTGTAGTCCTTTTATAAATAGCACAGAGAACATCAATTTTCAGTGCGCGTTGTGTGGAAAAAGCCTTTCAATTAGTTTTTTGGGAAATGTAAGTGTAGATTTACTAGATGGTCCTGGTAGTTTTTAAAGTAAGTATCTCAAGAGCTAACGGGGAAGGCATTTTGGAGATCTGTGCCAAATGTTTCCCAATAAACTTGCTTCTTCTGCCTATTCTCAACCAAGCAGGATTAGCCTCTGGAATGGTGGTGGCCCTGACTTTTTGGTAACAAGTTTTTGAAATGGAACGAGATGTAAATATAAGTCATTTGAAGAGTATGTTTGCGACATCAAAACTTGACTTATACAAGTTTATTTTGGTGTAAAAGCTGCTGATCAATTAGGAAAACGTGAGTCTGTTTTATCGGCTTCGTTTGCTTCAGAGAGAGTCGCTTTTCCTCCCAGCTGCAGAATGTCTGAGTTATCGTGGGTTAGCTCTCTGCTGGGCTTTGTCACTCTGGGTTCTGAAGCCCTGGACCTGGAGCCCAGCTGGGGTTCCCAGCCTCAGCCTTTGACCCTGGCCCTCTGACCCGTCAGCTCACGTGCCCTGACGTAGCTGCCTTTTCATCAGATGGGCATCCTCATCTTGGAAGGAAGAGCAGCAGCAGCAGCTCTTCTCTCGCACATGGGCGCTAAGGTTCAGTAAGGTCTTGGCGTAAGGGTGCTCTGTGACATGTAGGTGGTGGCTGGGGATGAAGCGATGCTGAAAGTCTGTGCTCAGTTCGATGCTTGGCAGTAAAGTGAGGAGGGGACGTTTGCTCTGGTTTCACGGTGGAGCGTGTCTTGCTGAGATGGAGATGGTCCCCTGGAATAGCCTTGCACTCTGCATCGCACTTCCACACAGCTCTCGTCCCACTGTGGGGTTTGAAGCAACAAGTGGTCTCTTGTAGTGTCTGAGTGTTAGTGATACACTGATTTGTCAGGATCTGCGCCCCTTGTGGCTTGTGCGCTTCCTATTCTAGCTGGCAAGTTGTGTGTGTTTTTTCTTAAGTACATGACAAAGCTACAGCATGGTGTGGCTTGTGGAAGAGCAGGAAGCCCGTCTCCTTTGCTTCCCAGGACTTCGCGGCCAGCACCGGGCCACCCCTCGGCCGCTGTGCTCCGGGCTCCCTGGAGCGCCCAGACAGACTTCACTGGGCACGAGACAGTCCTCCGCTTCCTGCCCCGTCATTGCCAGCCTCAGCCACCAGGAGAGAAGGCCCCACCCATGTTCTCCGCTGGCCTCGGGCACAGTCCTAAGAGGGGTGTTCCCTTCAGTATCTGCAGAAGTCCCCACCTGATCTCCTGTGAGTGAGTGGAGAACACCACTCACGCGTCTAAGTTTTTCACTTGCAGAGAAAGGTCACTTCCAGGATGCCTAAGAGCCACGGCATGGTGGCTGCCTGTTCCTTCAGTTGATTCCTAACGTTCTGCCAGTCTCAGTCTTAATGGGCGTAGAACCTCGCCGAGGAGTGGGAGGACGAGACGCTCTGTTTTGGGGAAAAGGAAAGTTTTCTCTCTTTTGCTTTACTGGGTTGTTTTCTTTCTTGATAAGGATAGACTTTAATTGACTCCCACGGAAAAGATTTTTTTTCCTAATAAGAATCAAAGTTAATTCTTTTGAGTTGGAGGAGGGAAGGTAACTGAGCTGTAGCCCTGAGTGCCAGGCATCTGTGCCTCTGTGACCTGGTTGGTCAGTAGGCACAGAGACTGGAGTTTGTTGCTCAAACAGTGGGTGCAACCTAAGCAGAAGGTAAGCTGCAGACGCGTGGTCAGCGGCTCTGCTCGACTCCAGCACCGCTGGCACGACCACGCTGCCCGGAGTCACCCAGGGACGCATGTGAGAGCCAAACCCAGAATCGCAGAGACTGGAGACAGAGCCTCCTGGCCCTTCCCCGAGTGACGCTGGGCCAACAGCCTCATCCTCTGAGACCTTGATCTCTCTGTCTGTAAATGGCGATGACATGAGTGCCATCCCCACCACCGTAGCAGCAGAACTGGTCAACGGGCGGGCAGTCCTCATCGCGGCCCACACGCATAGCTGCCATGGTAAGGGGCTGAGCGCGGAGTCTGAGTGCGTGTCTCAGGCACACCCCCGGCGGAGGCCCAGGAGCGGAATTGGACTCTCCGTTTCCCTTGCTGCCCAAGGACAAGGGAGTTAGTCATGAGGTGCACCGTCCAAAATTGGGGGATGCGGTCAGTGTCCCACGCTGGGTGATACAACCAGGTTCCCTCGTGTCTGGGCATGTAGCCGGGTTTTCTGGTGTGAACCGCCCTACGGAGCTTAATCTTAGTTTTTCCTAATCTTGTTGGCTGCCTGTAGCTTCCAGGCGTTTCTGAAAGATGCAGTCAGCCCTTGGGAGGTGCCGTTGTGGAAAGAAGGTTGAGCAGGAGTCAGGAGGTCTGTGCCGCATGGCCGCTTCAGTTCTGTGCAGAGGGAGGGTTGCCTGGCACGCCGGAGCTTTTCGAGGCTTTTTTTTTTTTTTTTTTTTAAGGTACTGGGGGCCCGGGATTGAACCTGGGACTTTGTATGTGGGAAGCCGGTGCTCAACCACTGAGCCACATCAGCTTACCTGAGCCAGTTTTTTTTTTCATTTGTTTTGCTTGTTTGTCTTTGTTTTTGTTTCCAGGAGGCACCGGCACCTCCCAAAGCAGGTGCTCCACCGCTTGGGCCACATCCACTTCTCCAAGGTTCTTTGCTCTTAAAGCGCGTTGCTAAGAGCAAGCTCACCTTAGTGTTCGGGGATGCAGAAGCCCTAGTGTGTGATGGAGAGTGGCGGGAGCAGCAAGCGTGTTCTCAAAAGCATGTTCTGGGAGGCGTGTTCCCCGAGGCCAGGATGCTTCTGTATCCTGCGGGCCATGAGCATCGCCCCAGCCGCGGGAGCCGGAGGCAGCCCTCCTTTCCAGGCAGCGGGCTGTGCCCAGCGCAGGGTGCCGGTCCACCTGGGGTTGTATCCATCCGCGCGCTCGTTCCCTCGCCAACAGCCAGGCCCTGGGCGCTGTGCTCGCGCCAGGAGACAGTGGGTCCTCACGAGCCCACTGAGGCTCCGGTCCTCTTGCTCAGTCGAGTCCTGTGAATCCAAGTCAGAAGCCAGGAGGGCTACGGGCAGCCCATGGCTGCCAGGCCTGTGCAGTGACTCCGTGCTGTGCAGAAAACCCTCAGGCCTCGCTGGGCAAGGGGCGCGGCGTTCCCACCGCCTGTCCAGATGTGACGCAGACCCCCTCGAGCACAGCGGGGTGGGCGCTGGCCCTTCCAGACTAGGCACGGTGGAGCCGTGCAGGACAGAGGAAGGTATCTGCAAACCCGAGAGTCTTGGTAAATTACCAAGTTCAAAGTTGTGCAGATCGCGTTGTGTCCTGTCAGAGACTCAGGTAGGTGTATGCACGCGTGAGCACTGATAAAGCCACGTCTGAGTAGCGGTGTGAAGGCTGAGCTAAGTCCAAGTGCCTGGCTTACTTTCACTTTCAAAACAAGGGCTGTTCTGTGGTACTGGCTGTCTCGGTGGAATCGTATTTTGCCAATGGTATACCTTAGGGTTTTACTTGTACGTGGTACGTTGTGTCTTGTCTCGGGTTGTAGGAAGGCGGGAAAATAAAAGACTTGAGAAAGCAAAGCCCCAGAGATAGAACCGAGCCTCGTCCACTCCGTCATCGCAGCGTTCCTAGCCCTGAAGGAAGAGACAGGCCAAGAAGGTGCATCCCCTCTCCCTCCAGGAGGCTGGGGCTGCGTTGGGTTACCAAGAGTTAACGTGCAAGGTGATGTAGGCTCTTCCCGTTGTTTGGTGAAGGGGTGGCATTTTCTATAGAAACAGTGGGGTTTTAGTTGTGTTTCTCACACATACCTGGGGCAGAGATCTTCAAGGCTGGAGGCCCGCCCTTGTCCGGGCATGCGAGAGGATGCTGCGTCTCATGGGCGCCAAGGGCTGGGCGCCAGGCAGACAGGCCATCCTCGCTACGAGACCGCGTGAGGGACGTGGGGGTGCAGAGACAACCAGGGGAGAGGGTGCCACGGAGGCAGGGCGTCCTGGGATGGGGTGAGGGGCTCTCGCTGCTGCAGAGATGGAAGACGCCGGAGGCTGGGTGATGAGCATCCGGGACGCGTCCACCTTTTGTTCTGGAACATATGCCACGTGGGGTGGCGCAGCTTTGGGAAACGAATTGGGCGTGGCGTGTGTGCACGGCAGCTTTTGGAGCGAGGTTTTGAAGTGGCAGCTGTGCCAGGCGCTATGTGCTTGAGGTCCTGCGCAGTCTCGTCTGTGACCTTGGTGGACATGAAGGCCCTCCTGTCACTCTGGGCTCCAAAAGCAAACCTCGCAGTGCCAGCAGCTGGCACAGAGGCCACGTGCCACGAGCGGCCACAGCCTCCGAGGACAGACCTTGGGGGCTCTGCCTCTGCTCTGGAATGCGGCGTGGCGTGAGCGGAGGCGCGTATGTGGGACCCTGCCCTTCTGTGCTGAGGACAGCCACAGGTGAGCTTTCCTGGGGTCGGGAGCCAGTGAGCCGAGCCCGGAGGTTCGTGTTTTCTGGCTGAGCTGACACGGCTTTCCAGCTGAGAGTGGGCCACGCGTGGGGACTTGCTGCTGCCGTGCTTCCGCCTGTCTCCAGGATGGCTCCTGGAGACCTGGCATAGGCTCAGGCTTCTGTCGACCTGGAGGTTTTAGCTTTCCTGACACTGGGAAGGAAGTCCATTAAATTACAGAAGAAACTCTGCGGCGGCAAGTTGTTGGGTGCAGTGTGACGGGCCGCAGCTGCGTCTCCTGTGCTGTCCCTAAGCTAAGCCGCGTAGAGGTAGAGGTAGAGGTCCTCCAGGGCACTGCCCCCGCCGCTCGGCAGCCTCGTGGCTCAGGGCAGCCTGTTCAGTTTCCTAGTGCCCTCCTCTGCTGCGTCCTCTCCACTCTAAAACGCTAGGGTCTTTCTAGTTCCCTGCGCAGTAGAGGTGAAAGAAGTAGCTGTGATGGTAGAAGCCACGTCAGGACAGTGCGCGGAGGGTTCTGTCCTGCACTCGGAGGGCTTGGCATGATGTGGGGAGATGCCCTGGGGCTCTTATGCTCTTGGGCCTCAGTTTCCCGTTTCTAAAACAGGACGATCATTCCATGCAGTGAGGACAGCTGCGGTAACGCACTTGAACGTGTGCTGAGTGTTCTTTAAAGACACGTCGTCACTGGGCAAAGCATGGTCCCCTGCCCGGCCGGCGGCCCAGCAGTGTGCGGCAGCGGGCAGGTTGCTTCTCCGCTGTGCTCCGCCTCCCCCGTGGGGAAACGGGGTTGATTTCTCTTCCCGAGGGTGGGAGCATTAGGCTAGACGGGCGCGAGGGACGGCCTTGTAGGCTGACATGGGGAAGCGTGATGATGGAGGGGACCTGGAGGAGGGGAGACAGTCGAGCTCCACTGGAGGGAGCTGGAGCGGGGCCCCAGGTCCCATGGCCGCATCCGCCAGCACAGGCTGTGGGGATGGGGGTGGAGACCAGAGCGGAGCCGGCCTGGGACACGGCCCCGGGGGCGGCGAGGGTTGAAGTGAGGCGGCCGTTGGGCACTGGTGCAGGTGGGGAGGGGAGGTGTCAGTCTCCGGGTGGGGAGGGGTAAAGCTGACGCCAAGGCTGGGGCTGGCCGGCTTCCATCGAGTGTGTGCCCATGAGGCCTTGCACGTGCGGGACCCAGTTGTCGCTCTCCACCAGCCTACGTTGGTCCATGTACACCATTTCTTTCCGGGCTTCCTGCAAACTGGCGCTGAACCACTGTGACTTCAGAGGCAGTTGAGGCGGGGCAGCAACCACGGCCCTCTGCTTTTTGTTGGCTTCTGTGCCCTCTCCCGCCCCCAGAGAAGCCCCCCGTGCTTATCCAGGCTGGTGTGAGGATGTCTCCTCTCGCCACTTCTTCCTTTCTGCTCCCTCCCTCTCCTCGCCTGCTTCCCTCTCGTCCTCCTGTCATCATCAGCTTCTGTTTCTGACTGGGTTTTCTGGACCGCAGGTCGCCGTTCCCAAGCGAGCGGGTCTCAGATCCCGCTTGCAGGTTCACTCTGTTTGAGGTAGAGTCGCTGAGTGAGCCAGAGGTCGGGCGACGAGGTGGCTTCCTCACCAAGAGCGTGGGGGCGGGCTGGGTGCCACGCCGTCTTGCCGCGCTGCGGGTTTCTGGCTGTGCTTTCAGGAGGGTCAAGGCGGTGCGTGACGGGCACCAGCTGTCAGAGGTGCTTATTTGAGGTGGCTGTGGTGTCTTCTGAGCGTCCTCACGGCCTCTCTACCGAGGATGCGTCCTTTTTGAAGCGCCAGAAGGAGGCTGAGGACCTCCTTTGCCTGCTCTGTAGCTCGGAGAGCACATGCGGCTGTTGCCAGCGTGTGGGTCGGATGGGCACGGAGCGCCTGGAACGCAGGCCGGGCTGGCAGCTGCTCGCCCTCGCTTGCCTTTGGTCTCGTGGCGGCGTAGTCGCCGCCCTGGGTGTGGTGTGCTGGGGCCTCTGCTGTCCGTGTGGGCGCCGCTGGCCGCGCGTGGCCACTGAGCACTCAAAGAGGCCTGCGGCGGCTGGGAGTCGAGCTTTCAGTCGTCTGACTTCAGCTCGTGGGTATTAACTACCGACTTGGTCCGCGCAGCGCACGTGGGATGGAGACGGCTGTGGCTCTGGTCACAATGCCTTAGGAAGTCGGCCACACGGCCGAGCCGGTGCCTTTCCAGGCAGGAGCAGAGCCGGTGCCTGTGGCCGAGCGAAGGCTCCTGGGTGCTTAAAAAGCACTCTGCTTCTGACGGCTCCTAGGGGACTTTTCAAGCACCGTTTATTTTGCAGTGGTAATACAGGCTTAGAGAGCACAGGTCGAGAGGGACGGGGGGTGGATGGGTGAAGAGGGCGCCTGCGTCTCGCCCACGCCCCCCAGGCAGCCCCTGCGCCGTTTCTTGCGTTCTTTCCAGATGTCACCTTTGCAAGTGTGTGTGGCCTGGCAGACTTCTGATCCCCCTCTTGTTTTTCTCACGGCCTTACGCGAGACCGGAGCGGGCCCCATTCTCCATGGAGTGCCCAGGGAGTGTGCTCACCGGACCGGCCGGGAAGTGGCTTTTGTATGGAAGAGCCCAGGAGTGCTTCGCAGGAAAGCGTTTTAACGATAACCTCAGTCGGCTGGACTTTGTTTTTTTCAAAGCATTTTCGTTTTTATCATATTTTTATCTTTGTTGTGAGATTGTTCCAGAGTTTGAAGGTTTTCTACTGCTCTGTGGTCCTGCAGCTGCAGGAAAAGAGCATATGGGCTGTTGCAGGAAGCTGCTGGGAGCGCCTGCTCCCTCCGAGGTGGGCGCAGGTGCTGGAGGTCCTGGGACCTGGTATCCGGCTCCCTCCTCCTGGGAGCCCAGAGCTCTCTGTCCATGGTATGCGGTCTCTCTTTTGTTTTCATTTTTCATGTTTTTAGCATTCTTTTAAACAGCGTGGCTTGACACGAGGACTCCCTGTTCTAGGAGAGTCGACCAGGTCACTCCCAGAACTCCAGATTTTGTTGAGAGAAATTGATTGAGAATGAGGAGTTTGGGGTTTTAAAGGCTATGGGCATTAACTGACTTAAATTTTCAAATATTCAATTTCTCTAAGAGAGGATGGTACATTATACATATTTGTTTTTTGTTTTTTTTTTTTTTTAAAGATTTTTTTAATTTTTTATTTATTCATCCCCCCCTTGCTGCTTGTGCTCGCTGGGTCAGCTAACCACGCCGTGCGGGCGGGCTTGCCTTCACCAGGAGGCCCCGGGAACCGAACCCGGGGCCTCCCATATGGTAAACGGGAGCCCTACTGATTGAGCCACAGCCGCTTCCCATATACATATTTGAGTTAAAAATTTCCAGCTTGTTTAATTGAAAAGGCAACAATTATTTGAACCAACATCTCACCTGGAAAAGAGATGGCATTACGTGGACATGCAGCTTGGCCTCAGTGGGCACGAGGTGGCGGTGCCTCCGGCGTGGAGGGCGGCGTCTGCCGCGCCCTCGTGTGCTGTTAGAAACTGTTCCTTGATCCCCTCCTCTTCCTCGCTGTGCAGACCTTTCAGGAGTCCCAGGCCAGCTTCGGAAGCCTCACCAGCCCACTGGGCCGCCCCCCGGGTCCCCGGCTGAGGAGCGGGGTGTTGCGGACAGCGGGTACTCCCCGAGCCCTCCCCTCCCTGCCCGGCCACGCCTGGCCCTCCAGCTTGTCGGGGACAGATCACTGCACGGTCCTTTCTCTCCAAGGAGCCGACGGCGGCGCATCGGCGTCGGGAAGCGGGTCTGGCATCGCCTCCACTGCCCCTGCAGGGAGCTCGCGCTCGTCCTCCCGGAGCTTGGGCGCAGCGGCCGGCGAGAAGGAGGAAGGCAAGAAGGCCCGCCGGCAGTGGGAGTCGTGGAGCACCGAGGACAAGAACTCCTTCTTCGAGGGGCTGTACGAGGTGGGTGACTCCGGCCCTGCGTCTCCTCCGTTCCCTTGCCCGAGCTCGGCCGCTTCTGGTGCAGGGCCCTGCCGAGGCCGAGGCCACCTCACTGGGGTGCTGGAAGCTGTTCCTAACGAGGTAGCTGTTGGGCCGCGTTCGGGGTGCTGCCTTGCCTTCTGTCCCGGGATCCTTGCCCGCCTCCTTGCCTTCTGTCCCGGGATCCTTGCCCGCCTCCTTGCCTTCTGTCCCGGGATCCTTGCCCGCCTCCTTGCCTACACTCCCAAGTGGAGCTCGGTGCTCTCCAGCTGGGCCTCCCCTTGCAGCTGCTGACTGGGGGTGGCGCCCCTGCCTGGGGTGGGGCCGGGGGGCGCCTGCCGAGTCAGCCAGCAGCAGGCTCCACCCCAGGGCAGGCGGCGGCCACCTTGGTCAAAGGGCAGGTCAGAGGAAGACACCCCCACCACGGGGGCCCATCCTGCACCTTGGGGCAGGTGGCTTGTTAAGGGACCCCGTAGCTCTTGAGAGCGTGGAGCCTTCTCCGTTTCCAGTTCACGTCTCGCGTGCTTTCACGCCGTTTCAGAGCTCTTCCCTGTGCTGGATCCGGCGCCTACAGGCGCTCTGCTGCAGCTCTGGCCTGCGTGCCCGCGGCCTGCGTGTGTGGAGGGAGCTTCATTGGAGCCCAGCCACGCCCACCTGTGGGCAGTCGCGCTGGGGCTGGCTGCGCCATGGCGCCGAGCCTGCTTACCCTCCACACAGAGAGCTTGCCAGTCCCAGCTCTACGCAGCCACTCTTGGGTTGTTAAATTCCTTCTGGATTCGGTTGCAGATAATGCTCCAGGGAGCATCTCTGTGCAGTCCGTTTTGGGGCCACTTCTTTGGGAGGTGGCAATAGGAGTAGGTGAGGTCAGGAGCTTTATTTTTTGTAGCTGGTTAATTGGGGTGACGGGAAACCCCAAGACTGGAAACAAGCTTCATAAAGGAAGGTGGCTTCAAAACACAAACCGTGAAGTGTTTATAGAGCGATCAGGAAAAGAGACACTTGTCGATGTAGGCGGAAGGCTGGAATTCAGGGCCAGCTCCAGGTCATTCTGTGGTTGATGCCACCATCTGCCCGTGCTGGCTGGATGATGGACTGACGCCGGCCAGTGCTCACCGTCCAAGGGGAGAACGAAGAGTGCCTCCCGGGGCCCGTCGGTAGCCAAGTCGCTCGTGCAAGTCCAGCGTGCGCTGTCTTCCCTGTGAGGCCTTCAGGATGAAGTGCAGAACTGCTTGCGTGCAGCTGGCGCCCCCGCCGTGCCTCTCGCGGGGCCGGCTGCTCCAGGGCCTTGGGGCTTGCCGGGACCTTACCTCTTGGAGAGGATCTGGGCTCTGCAGACGCGAAAGCTGAGCGGCGGTTTCGCAGCGGACGTGGCTGCCGGTTCTCGGCAGTGGGGGAAGACGCCCTGCCTCCCGCCTGCCCTCCGCCCTCCTTCAGAGCCTGCTGCTCGACTCGGCTACAGCAGCTGTGCAGGAGCAGTGGCTTCGCCCCTTCTCGCTGGGTCTTCAGGTTCCGCTGGGCCCTCCTGAGTCTCGACTGGCAATAATGATTCGCGACAGGGCGCTCTGCTCCCGTAGCTTTCCGCCGTGGCTGCTGTGAGCCGCGGGCACTGTGTGCGTGGCTGTGGGAGAGCAAGCTTCGTGTTGGTCGTTTGGGGTGTCTGACCAGAAGAAGGGATTGTGGTGGGGTCGACCACGCAGCTGGTGGGACCGGTGCTCATGCCCGTGGGACTCAGCAGGGTGGGTGCATTGGGCTGGCTCAGCAGGGGCCCCTGCCGCGGAGCGCTTGGCTTCTGCCCTTCCTCGAGGTTGCCCGCCTGTTTGGTGTTCACAGAGCGAGAGACTGGCCCGAGCGTAGGAGGAGCAGGGCAGTGGTGGCGCTCAGAGCCGCTCCGGAGGCTCCCCAGGGGCAGGTGGGCCACCCCAGCCCACCCCAGCCCCTGCCCCAGTCAGGGCCGTCCTGGACGGGGAGTTTCGAGGCCTCCCTCACCCTGCTGCTGGCAGGGGTCAGGTGGGCAGGAGGGCAGGGCGCAGCCTGCGCAGAGCCGGCTCCCTGAGCATGCTCTCTGCCCCCTCTCGCTGCCTTCCTGGTGCTGCCTCTGCTTCTACAGAGGCATAATTCCTGACTCCTACGCTGAACCCCGGCAGCGCTGCCAGCTGCGCCCGCCTTGCCATGCCTCCTCGCCGTGCCTCCGACACCTGCACGGCGCTCCTCCTCCTGGCCCTCCTGGCCCTCCCCATCTCCTGCCAGGCCACCTACCAGGCCAGCTGGGGCCCTGCTGCTGCTTTCCTCCTGCATAACCACTGTATAAATACCGCGGGCGTTCTGTTATCAGTCTTGGAGATGTGTGCTTCACTTGCGTATAGTTTTCCCTTACTTTTAGCTTTGCCTTTTTAATGCTTTACCTACTATTGTTTTTTTTGAGCAGTGAACCAAAAGGAGTCCAAAGAGCTGCGCTCTCCCCTCCACCGCAGCGAGGCAAGGAGGGCGCTGGCCTGAAGCCGCACTGCCTGGCCTTGCCCGCCTGGCCCGGCGTCCCCCAGGCCCCACGGCACGTCCCGGCGTCAGGGCGCCGTAGTCTCCTCAGCCTTTTCCCTCTTTCATGCTTTTGGCAGTTGGAGAGCCCCGGCCTGTGCTTTGTAGACTGCCCCTCCACTCAGGTTTGTCTCGGGTTTCCTTGCCGTGTCTGCCAGGAGCACCCCGGGAACGATGCCGTGTTCCTTCAGCTGCGTCCCACCTGGCAGCACAGGGCGTGACGCCTTGTTCCCGGGACGCTCGGGGGCCTCACTGCAGGTGGCGCCGGCCCGGTTTCTACACGGGAAGTTCCTGGTTTTGCTTTGAGGTTCTGAATAGCCTATTTCTCATCATTTTTCTTCCCACTGCTTGTGGCGGCCGTTGTTGGCTCTCACCTGCCACAGTTACTGCCGTGGCGCCTGCCCTGGGATGATCATCTGCTTCTGTTATTCTTCCCGCATTTCTTGATTGGAAATCTGTGTGAGGAAAGGCTTGCCCTTCTCCCCACAGACGTGCCTGCTCTTTAGTTCATATTCTCATGGTCTCGTAGGTGTTAATTTTAATTCTCTGGGTCACAGTCCACTCACGACTTTTGTTGCTTGTATCGTCCCAGGTTTAGTTATCGGGAATCTTTTCTGATGGGCCCGTGTCCTTTCCACGCGTTCCCTCCAGTCTTTAATATTCTATTCTTCCTGGAGCTACGGGATGTCCCAGGAGCACCTGTGCTTTCCCTGTCTCGGCCCTGGACGTAGCCCTTTCTCCAACGAGCCCCGGATCCTTTTGGAAAATGGTATCCAGAAGCCAAGACTGGGCCCTAGTGCGTGTGCTGCTGCCAGTGCAGTTGCCTCCAGGTCCTGCTGGTTCTTCCTGGCTCGGCGCTCATGACGTCACCAGGCAGCTTCCTTTGCGGGGTGGTGCCGAGGCCGCACCGTGGGCGCCTGTTCTCTGGCGCATTCCTTCATGGCGGTGCCCAAGGCAGCACTGCGGGCGCATGTTCTCTGGCGCGTGCTTCGGACTCTTGTGGTCTGGAAAGCTGAGATGCACTCGGCTTTGCACAGAGGCTTGGGGAAGGCGTGGGCCCCGGGTGCACACACTCTGACATCTCCCTCTGGGTGTTCGCATGAGCTGCTGGGCGCCTGCTTCCCGCATGGGAGAGCCCGGGTTCTGTCCCAGGGGCCTCCTGAAAACAAAAACAAGCAGCACGCAAACAAACGGAAAACCAACGCAGGGGAGCTGATGCGGCTGTGGCTGAGCGCCGGCTTTCCTCATACGAGGTCCGGGGTTCAATCCCCGACCCCAGTACCTCAGAACATAAAAAACCTACTAAAGCCTCATGTTGTGGGAGGTGCAGCAGAGGCGCAGTCTGCTGGCACCTGCCGGCCCACCTCCCCGCGTGGTCTCAGCCCCCACGCTTTCACCGTGGCCTTTGTTTTCCAGCACGGGAAGGACTTCGAGGCGATCCAGAACAACATTGCCCTGAAGTACAGGAAGAAGGGCAAGCCCGCCAGCATGGTCAAGAACAAAGAGCAGGTCCGGCACTTCTACTACCGCACGTGGCACAAGATCACCAAGTACATCGACTTCGACAACGGTGAGTGCCCGGGGCTCCGGGCACGCGCGCCCCTCCCAGCCCGGTTCCTGCCCGCCGCGGCCGGGCACACACGCCTCGGCGCTCCTTGGCGGGCGCACAGTCTGCTGCCTGGCTCCCGGTGTCCTCGCGGCTTTTCCGGGCCCCGCGGCTGAGTGAGGAGGGAAGGCCAGAGCCGGCCTGTCCCCCGGGTGCCCTGGCGAGATGGGCCTTGGTGGGACCTCGCAGGGGCATAGGGCTCTTCCTCGGGCTCCTCGCCTCGGTGCTGGAAACCCAGGTTTGCACAGTGTGCTTTGTTTCTCCGTTTTTCTTTTTAATTCTGGTGTCCTTGTGTTTTTTTGTTTTTGTGTTTCATCATTTATAAGCCCACGATGCAAAGGATTTTTAAATTTCCTTTTTCTTTTTTTTTTTATATTTTATTTAGTAAAATTTAATAATTAAACAGGAACGCTGTACCCATTAAGTAATAACACGCATTCCTCCCCCCCCCCCCAGCCCCTGGTAACCTCTAATGTCCCTTCTGTGAGTTTGCCTGTTCTAGAGGTTTTGTAGAAGTGGAAGCAGACAGCTTGTGGCTTTCTGTGTCTGGCCCCTTTGGCTCAGCACGATGTCTTCAAGGTTCTCCCGTGTTCGTGGTGCCACACGTATCAGAGCTTGTCCTGCTCACGGACGAGCAGCATTCCCGTGGGGGCACGTAGTGCTGACCCATTCCCTCGCTCCCATGACCCTTGGGCTGCTTCCGCCTCTGGCTGTGGGGACTGGTGCCAGGGTGGACACTGGGGTGCAGCCGTCTGCCCGAGTCCGTGCTGCCCCTTCTTTGGGTGTTTAGACCCAGGAATGGGGTCTCCGGCTAGGTGGATTCTGTGTGGAAGTTTCTGAGGGGTGCCACCCTGTCTCACGCAGGCCGCGGCCTCTCGCTCACGTGGCTGGTTGTTGCCGTGCATGGCTCTCGCTCCTGGCTCAGAATCCCCTTCGCTGGCCTCTCCTGGCGCCCACGTGCTCCCTCCTCATGGCCTCCTGTGTGCGCTGCTCCTCGGGGCGCCCTCGCCTCACGCCGCAGCCCCCGGCTTTGTCTTCACAGCCGCGTGAGCGCCGGGCTCGCACGCCTCCTTTGCTTTCTGCCAGCTCTTGTTTCTGGCTCTTCTTTTCCACATCATACAGACGCTGTGCCCGGAGCCCGTCTGTGACGGCCTCCCTGCCAGCCCCCGACCACAGCCCCTCTCCACCTCTGCGAGTGCGCGCTGCCCTCCACGCTGTGCTTAGCCTCCCCTGGGGCCTGGGCAGCGCGCAGGAGTGCTCGGCGCTGCCGCCCCGGGGCCCCTCCACCCACTCCCTCAGGGAGGCGGGTTGCTGGGGGCTGGAGACCACTGCCCTGGCTTTCCTGCCTCTCCTTTCCACGTCTGTTGAGGAAGGAGGGGTCGGGGCTCCTTTCTCGGGGAGACACACCTCAACCTGCTTCCAGGCTCTGCGTGAGTCAGGGCGACAGGCACAGGGCTTCCTTCTCCAGCCTTGGGAAGGCCCGCAGGGCCCTGCCAGCTGTGTGGTCTGCATGGGGTCAGGTGCGGGGCCCCCTGGGCTCTGGGGCCCCTGCACTCCTGCTGCTACTCCTCAGCTCTGCTGCCGGAGGATGTGAGCGAGCTTGCCTGTGTTCCAATAAAACTTTATTTACAGAGGGCTGGAGGAGCCCCCTGCTCTGCTAAGCTTCCTGCCACCAGCCGGCACCAGCGTCCTCCACCTCCCTGCCCTCGGTGGTCCAGGCCATCGTCTGCCACCATCCCCTGAATCTGGTTTCCTCCGCATCCTTGCAGCAAGTCTCCTTTGTCGGTTAGGCGTCTTCCCGGCCCCTCAAAGCCCTTTATAGCTGTCCTTCTCCCCGCCGCCCCATTTCCATCCTGCTCCGCAGCCCTGACCTCCCGAAGTCCACCCTTCACATGGCCACCTGCGTGGTCCACATCAAGCGCAAGCCCAGCCCCGACACCCCCGTGCTCGGAGCCCTGCGCGACTCCCTTGACCTTCAGGGCAGAGCCTGCCCCCTCACCTGCGCGGCTCACCCTGGCCTGCCGGCCACGCCCAGGAATACCAAGGCCTCCCGCTCCCAGGATGGCCACCGCCTCTGGGCTCTGCCCTGGCCTTTTGCTCAGCTCCAGTATTGTTTCTTCCAGAATCCCTTCCCTGGGCTCCTCCTGTGCCCCTTGCCACCTGCACGTGGGTCTGGCAGGTTGACAGGCTCGCTGCGTGCTCTCGTGAGTCCTGGGGGTTTAATCGTGTTGGGCCGTTGAGAAAACCGAGGCTCCGAGATGTGGAGGGACTTGCCCCCGCGGCCAGGTGGGCAGCCACACGGCCGAGACTCAAGACGTTATTCCCAGGCACCCCTCACTGCTGCCAATCTGCTTTGGTCCTGGTTCCTCACCTTCGTCTCCCATCTTTTCCCGCTGCTGTGGCATCTCTTCTGCGTGTTTTGTGCTAGGTTATTTCTCTGAGTCGACGTTCCACGGAACATGTGACTTTCCATTGCACGCCTACGTCCCTTCTCGTTCTCTTAGATAACACAGGTGTGGACACCTTCGTTGGACAGGCTCTTCCCTTCTTTGGGTGACTTCTCCCATCCGCGGCAGCCCAGGCCCCGAGAGCGGGTGCTCGTGTCTCGCGATGAGCGTGGTGCAGCGCCTCTTGCAGGGCGTCTGTCTGTCTGCAGCTTCACATGCTGCTTGTGTAGTCCCGCTCAGAACTCGAGCGTCGCCCTCCAGCTGCTTGTCACACGCTCTGACTTTTATCTGGTCAGCGAAGTGTCCTTGATCCTCAGGAGTCGTCTTTTTTCTTTTTTTTCACGGAACAATCGTGCATCAAATGCTGGCTTCCCATACGCCGCCCGATCGGTAGCACCCTGCGCTAGGGTGGGACACGTTAGAGCCAGCGGAAGCACGCTTCGACCTCGTGCTGCCAACTAGGCGGGCTTGACTTAGGGCTTGCTCCTGTGCCGCTCCATGGGTTTTTAAAAAACTTTTATTCTTCTACCGCACGTAAAACTTAACATTTCCCATTTTCACCACGTTCCGTTAGCTATTTCAGCGCTGTTAATTATGTCCACAATGCTGTGCCCCGTCACTGCCTGTTATCAGGTCATTCCATCGCTGCCAGTAGGAGCTTTGTACATGGCAGTAAGCCTTAGCTATCCCCATCCTGTCCCCTGGTGTCCCATATTCGAGTTTCTGACTATGAGTTGGCTCATTGTGATTATTCCGTGTCACCGAGCTCATAAGATCATTTGTCCTTCTGTGTCTGTCTCACGTCACGCAACTTGATGTCTTCAGGGTCCGTCCATGCTGCTGCATGCACCAGGACCTGGCTGCTTTCCACAGCGGCATGAAGCTCTGCACACACCATGTCCAGCCATCCATTCGCTGACGGACACCTGGGCTGCTTCCATCTCTTGGCAGTTGTGAATAATGCCGCCATGAGCATTGGTGTGCAAATATCTGTTTGAGCCCCTGTTTTGGAT
The DNA here is from genome assembly GCA_026826555.1 of Tolypeutes matacus. Classification (NCBI taxonomy): domain Eukaryota; kingdom Metazoa; phylum Chordata; class Mammalia; order Cingulata; family Chlamyphoridae; genus Tolypeutes; species Tolypeutes matacus. Next base: position 184,944 of record JAKSZT010054579.1, read on the forward strand.
TCTCCTGGATCTATAACTGGAAGTGGGAGGATTGCCAGGTCATACAGTAGTTCTTTACCTAACTTTCTGAGGGGACCCCCAGACTGCCCTCCACAGTGGCTCTACCACTTTCCGTTCCCACCAGCAGTGAATGAGTGCCCGTCTATCTGCATCCTCTCCAACACTTGTGATTTGCAAGTTTTTTTATAGCAGCCATTCTAATGGGTGTGAAAATGGGGTCTCATTGTGGTTTTGATTTGCATTTTCCCTAATCTTTAGTGATGGTGAGCGTCTTTTCATGCGCTTTCTGGCCATTTGTGTATCATCTTTGGAGAGATATCTGTTCAAGTCTTTTGACCATTTATGAATAGGATTTTGTTGTTAAGTAAGAGGATTTCCTGGTATATTTTGAATATTAAACCTTTATTGGATTTGTAGCTTCCAAATATTTTCTCCCATTGTGTAGGTTGTTGTCTTACTTTCATGATAAAGTCTTTTGAGACACAAAAATTTTTCGTTTTGATGAAGTCCCATTAATTTTTTTCTTTTGTTGCTTGCCTTTGGGTATAAAGTCTAGGAAATCATTGCCTAACACAAGGTCCTGAAGGAGCTTCTCTACCCTTTCGTCTCAGAGTTTGATAGTTCTGACTCTTATGTTCAGTTTTCATCCATTTTAAGTTCATTTTTGTGTATGGTGTGAGGTAGGGGGCCTCCTTTTTTTTTTTTTTTTTTTTTTTTTAAAGATTTTATTTATTTATTCATTTATTCCCCCCCTGCTGCCTGTGCTCGCTGGGGTCAGCCAAGCACGCCGTGCGGGCGGGCCTGCCTTCACCAGGAGGCCCCAGGAACCGAACCCGGGGCCTCCCACATGGCAAACGGGAGCCCTACTGATTGAGCCACAGCCGACTCCCATGGGGGGGGGGGGGGGGCCTCCTTTTTGTTTTGTTTTTTCCCAAATGGTGATCCACGTTTTCCCTGCACCATTTGTTGAAGAAACTGTTCTTTCCCAATTGTGGACTTTGCCCCCTTGAAAAAAACTCGGTTGGCCATAAACGTGAGGGTTGATTTTGGAGCCCTCAGCTCTGTTCCATTGGTCTGTGTGTCTGTCTTGTGTCCGTGCTATGCTGTTTTGATTACTGTGGCTTTGTAGTGAGTTCTAAGGTTGGGAAGTACGAGTCCTCCAACTTTGTTACTTTTTCAAGACGGCCTTGGCTATTTGGAGACTTTTACCCTTCCATATAAATTTGATGACTGGTTTTGTGCATCTGGAAAGAAGGTTGTTGACTTTTGACTGGGATTGAATTGGATCTGTAACTCCCTTTGGATAGGAGTGACATGTTAACAATATTGTCTTCCAGTCCATGAACATGGAACGGCCTTCTGTTCAGATCTTTACTTCTTTTAGCAACGTTTTGTAGTTTTCTGCGTACAAATCTAAATTTATCCGTAGGTATTTATTTTATTTGCTATTGTAAGTGGAATTTTCTCTTGAGTTCTGCTGGTTGTTCGTTGCTTGTGTATAGAAAGACTACTGATTTTGGGGTGTTGATCTTGTACCCCACCACTTTGCTGAACTTGTTTATTAGCTGTGGGAGCTTTGTTGTAGGTTTCTCAGGATTTTGTTTGTAGGATCATGTCATCTGCAAGTAGGGAAAGCTCTACGTCTTCCTTTCCAGTTTGGATGCCTTTCTTTCCTTCTCTTGCCTATCTGCTCTTGCTAGAACGTCCACCACAATGCAGAGTAACAGGTGACAGTGGGCATCCTTGCCGTGAGGGAAAGCTTGCAGCCTTTCCCCGTCAAGGGCGATGTCGGCCGTGGGTTTTCACGTGAGCCTTTCTCTTCCGAGGGCGTGTCCTTCTGTTTCTCAGGAGTCTTTTTAAGGTCATTTCCACCTTCACAGCCTTCACCTGCCCCAACAGGGCATCCCATCCCACCGTGTCTAAAGCTGCCAGCACGTGTTGGGGACCTCCTGGTCATGCGCTTGTCCCGGCTCCAGCCCCTCGGGTGGCCCTGGAGAAAGCACATCGCAGACAGAACACAGGTCCTGCCCCTGAAACGGTGCCTTGGCTCATTCCCGTGGCCACGCGCTGCTGCTGGAGACCCGGGGAGATGGATGTCAGCCTCCCCGCTCTGGGGCCAGGCCCTGAACTCACGTGGCAGGCCTGCTGCTGATTCCGAATACTGTGCTTGTTTATCGTGTCCACGTGGCCATTTCCACAGTGCTCTTGGATGTTCTGCCGTGTTCGGGCAGATCAGCAGGTTTGCTTCCTCTGCAGGCTGATGCCGTGCTTGTCGTTAGCGGAGGCTTCCCTCAGCCCACGGGGTGATGTGGAGACGCTCGCCCTGGCCCTGTCCTGAGGCGGGGTCTCGTGGAAACATCTCTCCTGTTACTGTCGGGGTCCGAGCGCGCCCCCCTGCCACACAGTGGCAAGCAGCGGTGGTTTCCAGCTGGCTGCCGCTGCCTCTGCCTTGTATGTTTTCCTTTTCCGGTGAGAGCTGATGCTCCTCAACCCACTTTCTGAAAGCCAGGACTGTAAGCGGATCGCTGGTTCTGGAAAACTCCTCACGTGAGAAGGCGTGCCGAGATCTGTGCAGAACTGGGAGCTGTTTTCATGCATAAGCGTCCGTAAAGCAAGGTCAGCGAGGCGGAGCCCGGACGCTGTGGTCTGAGGCGCTCCGTCATCATGCTGGTGTCGCCATGGGGGCCGCGCAGGGTCCCCCCGTAGACGCTGACTGCCGCAGGGCTCAGGCCGTGCCTGCAGGGCCGCCACGCTCCCACTGCCTTTCCCTGCAGGACAACCTCCCGGCTCCTCTGGCGCCTCCGGCGGCTGTCGGTGGGCAGGGCCTCTTGTGGAGTTGAGGGCCGCCTGCAGGCCTGCGCCCCCGCGGATTGCTGCGTGGACGCTCCCTGGTGGGCCTGCCCCTCGCTCTTGCACAGCCAAGCTGTTAAGGTCAGATCTTGCCACCCTCTCCTCGCTGCCCTCCGCCCGACACGCACACTGGCGGGTCCTCGCTGTCTTGGCGCCTCCCGCGTGCACGCACGCGCCTCACGGCCCCGCTGTCACCGCTGGCGGCGTGCTTTCCCTCTGCTGAGTGGGGCTCCGCCGAGGCGCTCTCAGTGGCAGCCTGCTCAGTTCGCCGAGCCACGGCCCTGTGCCCTAGCTCTGCTCCTGCACGTGGCTGGTGCTGTCAGGCCGCTTGGCGGGGCCCCCGCCTCCAGGGGAACATCTCGATGAGCCGCTCCGGGGCTGGCTGAGCTCCGAGCCTTGGACCCGAGGTCCCCGGGACTCAAAGGGTCCGGGTCAGCGGCACACCTCCAGTGTGCGCCGCGCACAGTGGCGATGCTCTCCTGTGCTCTCGGCGGTGCTCTCGAGCCGCTGGTGGAGGCGGGCTGCCTGCTGCCCACACGAGGCGGCCGGCCGCCCTTCCTCCAGGGCCTTGTGCCGGCTGGCCGCGGTCCTCCCTGGGCAGTCTGATGCCGGCAGCTCGTGTGTCCAGCCTGGGGCAAATCGCCTGGCGGCCGTGGGGCTGCCATGCCCTCAGACCCCTCCAGCCACCCGGGTCCAGAGGTGCGTTTCCAGGCAGCTGTAGGGCGGCGTTCTCGGGTCGGCGCGTTTCTCGCTGTGCACCGTCTCCTTTGAGCCCGGGAGGAGCGGTGCCGGAGCTGCACCTGTGCAGGGCCAGGGCGGCAGCCTCCCCGCGCGCGCAGGCCCTCCACCTTTAAACGTCTTTCTCACCGAGACGTGATCTGCGCGCCACGCGGCTCGCCCACCTTGAGGCACGGCGGCTCTCTTCCTTGGCGTGTTGGCGGCGCTGCGCAGCCATCCCCACGTCGAGTCCGGGCGTGTTCAGCATCCTGAAAAGAAAGCCCCTTTCACGCCAGGTGCCAGCCCCTGGGGTCTCCTGTTCCGGACGGTTTACACACAGGGCACTGTTAGGCTTTTTCCCCGGTGTCAGCATCGCCCGCTCGGCCTGAGGCCTTCACAGCTTGTGCCCGTGGCCGCTCAGATCAGGGCTTTATTCCTTTCCGTGACTGAGTAACGTTCCGTTGTGTGGAAGGACCACATTTCGTCTCCTCTTCAAACTCTGGATCTTTATGTCCCCAAGTCTCAGTCTCTCTGAGAACCTGACCAAGTCCGTGGTCTTTGCCTCAGGAACCTTCAGGAACAGTCGGCCTGTGGTATGAGCCGGTGTGCTGCCACCGAGAGCCCCCAGGGCTCGGGACCCCTGTCGTGGGCATCTTTTCACGTTCTGGGTCCGAGGAGAGGACCAGGGTCTGGCAAGAGCAAGTGGGGGGGCAGGCGAGGTGGCGCGTGGCTGCACAGCCTCTGGGACCGCTGCTGGTTTCCAGATTGCCACCTGGTTTCCCTCGTGTAATGGCAGAGCTGCGCTTGACGGGCGGCAGAAGGATCTGTTCTCTCCTGTAAATGCTACCTGGGGTAGGAGGCGCCGGATGGCGCCAGGGACCCAGGTCTTCCTGTCCTTCCACAGCCACTCGCATCCCACTGGCCGCATCTGGCCACAGGGCAGGTGGAGACATGTGTTTTAACCGTCTGTTCCTCATGGAGAAGTGGGGTGGGCGCAGGTCGTGGGCGTCCCTGCAGCCCCACGCGGTGCCTGAGGCCCAGTGGTCAGGTCCCGGCAGGAGGGCCGGCAGCGGCTCACGCATAGCCCAGCTGAGCGCCGCCCACACAAGTGTGCGAGGAGCAGGCCTCGGTCCTGCACGCCTCCAGCCCGCCGCCTCCCCCCTCCTTGGCAGGGTGTTGCGTGCTCCCAGCCCCAACTCCCCACCCTGGCCTCGGCTCTTCGTTTTGGAAGTTGAAAACCAGCGCTGCCTTCCCACTTACTCTTTGCCCACCCAGCCCACATCACGTCTCGTGAGACGAGGGTCCAGGAGGGGAGATCAGCCTGCGCACCTCCACGCCTCCTCCGACACTTGTGTTTTCTTGTTTTCCAGTGTTCTCCCGCGGACTCAAGAAGTCATCCCAGGAGCTGTACGGTTTAATCTGCTATGGCGAGTTGCGGAAGAAGATCGGGGGCTGTGAGTACGAGGCCTCCTGGTCCCGGAGGATGACGCGCTTTCCAAGTGGCATGTCCTCGCCCGCTCGGCCCTGCGTCCCCGGCACCAGTCGTAGGGCTCTGCTCCGCTTTCCCTCCGCCTCTCTCTCGGAAAGCGCTTGACGAAGCTGCGCGCCTCCGCTTAGAGTCGCGGCCGCTAACCCACTGCCAGGCTGGCACCGTCTCCTGTGCCCTTGTGCACAGGTGCTCACAGGCGCTCACGCATGCGCGTCAGGTGCCCTCGTGCACTGCCACAGGCGCACACGGCTGTGTGTTGCTCTTGCTCGCTCGTGGGTGTGGCCTGCGGCGTCACGCTCAGCCCTGAGCACCTGGATCGGGACGTTCTGGGCGCCCGCGGTCTCCCCATCGTGCTGAGGCCATGAGCATCTGCGCAGGCTCCATGGCCTCGCCGCGGGCCGCCCGCACCCAGGCCCCCGGCTGGCCCACGGACGCGAGCCAGTGCCTGCTGGCCCGTGCGCGGTTGCGCAGCCTCTGGAGTCTCTCAGCCTGAGCAGTCCCTGATCCCACGTCTCCCAGGCCCTTTCTGGGTGCCATCTTGTGGGGTCCGCTGTGGCTGGGGTCCTGCCATGAGCCTCCGCCTGCGGTTCCTTGTGCCTGCACCACGTAGCGGCCACGCAGGGGCTGTGGTCCCAGGCCCTGGGCGCCCGCCCGTGCGTCTCGGGTGATGCACACTCAGTCTCCTCCTCGCGCGTCAGGCATGCTGACGCGTGGCCCCCACGTAGCCCAGTGGGCCATCTCCAGGACTGCGCCCTCGGACTGTTCCCTGGAGCGTCCCCTCTCGGTTGGGGTGGCAGTGGGGCTGCGGGACGGAGAGAGACAGGCGTGGGCTCCGCGGACCACCCTGCTGTGCGCCGCCACGGGCCAGCGTAACTGGGAGGGGCTCCGAGCAGGAGCTGCCGTTGGGGCGTGTCCTCATCACCGTTTCTTCTTCCTGTCTGCCTGTCCTTCCTGCTCGGGTCTGTCTGCATCAGCCATGTCGGGGTAGAGCTCAGAGGAAGGGGCACCGCCTTGTTCCATGGCCCTGTGTTCTGCGGTCCCCTCCCCCCACTTTTCCACCACCACCGGCTCCGCCCTGCCCATTGCTCCCTTGGCAGATGCGCTGGCCTCGTCCCAACCAGGAAACCCGGAAGAGCCCGGCAAGCCTGCCGCCCGCCCCCACGGCCCTGCTCGGTGGCCCCTGCGGCGAGTGCAGCCCCCGCCCTCTGGTGACTTCCTCCTGGCGAGCTGGCAGGTCCTCTCGGGCCCGAAGCGTCTGCAGCAGCTCCTGCGTGGGCTCCTGCACGGGCTCCTGTGCGGGCTGCGCAGCCTCCGTCTTGAGGAGGCAGAAGCAATGCTCCGTCTCGGCTTCGTGTTTTCTCCTTCCTGCTGCCCAGGGCTCGTCTGGCTCTTCCCCTCCCAGAAGCTTCTGGAAGGACGTGGGCCAACCCCTCTTAAGCAGTGCCCCCGTCACGGGCACTGTGGCCTCCGCCTGGTGCCTGGCAGCCCCCGCTCTTGTGTCCCCAGAGCCTTTCCAGCGCCCCTCGCCTGCACAGTCTCCTTGTTGGCGTTGCAATCCCAGGTTTCCTCCCCTTGCTGGCTCCTTGCTCTGCTCCACAGTCAGGTGTCGGTCCTGGCCTGCTGTGATGTCTCTTTCTCTTCATCTAAGCTCCGGGTTGGCCCTGTCCAGTCCCACAGCTCCCTGGGCGGCCTGCATGCCGAGGGCCCCCGCGCTGCCTCTGCGCCCGGCCTGCGTGGCTGCCCCTGGGTTGCCCAGCCTGTGGGGCTGCAGGCCCTCCTTCCCTGGCCGCCCCCTCTCTCGTCTCAGTCCCTGGCACTAGCCCAGCCTGGGCGGCAGGGCCCTGGCCTGCAGTCCCCTCTGTCCCCTCCCTGGCTCTTTAGCCCTGACGCACTCTGCTCTCTGGGTGTCTCCTCTCCCACCTGCCTGGCCACTGCTCAGATCTGAGCCCTCTCTGCCCGGCATGGACAGGACACTTCTTGGCTGCTTCCTGGGTCCTGTCCCTCTTTTTTGGGGTCCTCTTCCCGCAGGAGAAGTTGCACCAAACTCCCCGCTCTGAGCAGAGCCTGCCACTGCACCAAGGCCGCCTCCCTGTCTGCTCTCTGCTCCGTCGTGCCATCCTTTGTTCTCTGCCCTTGTGCACACGGGGCTTCGTTCGATTCCCACACACACAGCTTGCTCTTGCCATGGCCCCTTGCGTAGCTAGGGTGTGAGCAAGACTGACAGGAAGGAAGCAGCCAAGCGGCCAGCAGGGACCCCATCAGATCTGCAAGGGCGGGATGCTCGCACAAGTGAGCGAAGGAGCATGGGGACGAGCTCGGGAGTGGAGGAGCGTGGGGACGACTCTGTGCTGACCGCCCCACCCGCGGCCGGCCTCTGCAGCCGCTGCCCGTGTCTGCGTGGACGGGCCCTGCTTCCAGGTGTCGGCATCTCCTGGGGTGCCCTGTGCTGAGCAAGCCTCTCGTGGTTGTCTATTCTGGAGCGCTCAGAAAGCGCCTGGGGGCTTCCGGCACTGACGAGGGTTTTGCTAGCTGAGGTCCCGGGAGCTGTGAACCCTGAAGGGAGAGACCTTCGCGTCTGGTCGTCGGTGCTTTCACACGTTTTGTCTTGTGTCCCGAGTCGGCATCCCTGGAAGCCGCGTGCTCAAGCTGCTCAAGGCGCTGAAGCTCGGGCATGCCTGCGTCCCGAGGCGCAGCTGGCACGTAGCCCACGCAGGCTGGGCCCCATCTTCTCGCTGGGACGCCCACTGCCTGTCCCGCTGTGGGAGCAGGGTGGCGTCGGGGCCCGGCGTGGAGGACGGTTTTTCCTTGGCGGTTCCTTGGACAGCCTGGTCTGACTTGAACCCCAGCAGTGGCTTTGGGATTCCTGAAGCTGCTCAGCTTGGCTGCGGGGTTGGCCGGGCCCAGCGTGCCAGCGGCGCCCCGGGGAAGCCATCGCTGGTTGCCAGGGCGGCCCACCTTCCCCGCCGCCTCCCCTCCTCTCCCGGCCTCCCTTCATGCCCACCTGGCCCTCCGCAGCCCGCCTGGCCTCAGTCCCTCTCCCCTCGCCCTCACCCTTCCACGGCCGCCTCGGCAGGTGAGCCTTGCGTCTCGGGCCGTGGGGTCTGCATTTCCGTGGGTTGCAGTCAGTGCCTGGGCGCGGCGGCATGTCTGCCCTCTCGGCACCCTGCGTTCTTTCCCAGACATCCGGGAAGAGCTTCTGCGTCCTTTCCTGCCGCTGCCACTGCCGCGCCCACTCCAGTTAGCCCTGAGCCCTTGCTTCTCCTTGGAGCCTGGCTGCGCAGTCTCTCGTCACGTTGCTGAGGTCGCTGGGCTGCTCCTGGCCTCCCCGGCTCTGAGAGGCGGGGGCCCTTCCTGTCATCTCTCTTACAAGACGCCTTGTTTTTCTTTGGCTGTTTTTCTTTTTGGCGTCGGCGCTAGTTGTTCTTCTCACCCCTACAGAAGAGTTAAACGGTTTCACAGCAAACCCCCAAACGCCGTGCCGCGGCTTCTCCACGGACTTTCCCGCGTCTTGTGCTATCGCTGCTCTGGCGGGAGGCTGAGCGGGGTGTACCCGGTGGGGGGGAGGGGTCTGCTCAGGACGCCGGGCGCGTGTTGGACTCGCTCAGGGGCAGGAGGCCCTGACGCGTAGAGCAGGCCTGGCCGGCGTGGGCAGACGGCGTGGCACGCAGGCGAGGCTGCGAGGGTCGGCCGGGCACCACGCGGGGTCTTCCTGGAGGAGAGACCAGCAGTCTGGCGTGGAGCGGGCCCACCGAGAAAGCCTGGGTGGGCAGGGTGGGTGCACCAGGCACGGCCTAGGGGCGCGGAGAGGCATGCGCGGGCAGGTGCTCGGCGGGCGGGGGTTTTATTGGGGGACCTGGCTCTTGGGTAAGGTTCGGAATCCCACAGTGGGGAGAATCCCGTGGGGTCTCTGGCAGCTTCGTGGCCTCAGCCTTGTCTCCCTTCGCAGGCATGGACGACAAGAACGCGGCCAAGCTGAACGAGCTCATCCAGGTTGGGTAAGTCCTGCCACGAAGGCCACCACACCTGTGGGGTTTGTTTCCGGCCGGCACACAGAGTGTGGAGTGCGCGTGGCCCTAGGAGGACCACACTCTCGCGGAACCTAGCCCCTCCCCTGGGTCCTCCCAGTTACACGCGCCCCGCGGACCTGGCGCTCTGGCGTGCCCCTCGTCCTCGGGGTCGCCCCTTCTGCGCTCTGCCCTATGCCCTCGTGTGTGCCACGGTGCTGGGCACCCCCCGCCTGGCCTCTGCCGAGCTTCTCCTATTGGCTCTTCCGTCTCCTATGCCAGCAATCCCCCCTCTGGCCCCCGGAGGCAGAGCCGAGGCCCTGGCTCTCTGTCCTTGTCCCCTCACACTTGCGCGTTCCCAAGCCCTCCTGGTGGCCTGACACCTGTGCTCCAGGGGCCTCCACACTAGCCCCTCCTGTGAATGGCGCCTCGTGCCTGGTGCCCTGGCCCCTCGCTTCTACCCCGGGGCCGTAGGTGGGCCTGTGTGATGGCACCACGGCCTCCCGCCTCTGCCCCTCTTAGTTGCTGCCCAGCGCCACCAGTCCTTGACCCCCACCCCAGGGTTCCCAAGCCGCTGAGCTGGCTGCCCCTGCTCCCCAGCCCCCAGGACAGTGTGCTGCATTCCGCCAGCCTGCCCTCCTCCTTGCCTGAGATGTGCCCGTGCCCGAGGCGTCCCCCCTCCCTCACCACAGGGCGCCTGTCCCTCTGTGCCCAGTACAGTCTCTGTCGCTTCAGCTGCCCCTGCCTGGCACAGGCAGGCTGAGCCGCTGTCAGGTGGGGCTGAGGTGCCAGCACCTCGGGTGCCAGTGCCGGCCTCAGACACCCCGGGTTTGAGGCCTCCCTCTCAGTGAGCTGCCGGGAGCTTGCTGAACACCTGGGGGTGGGGCTGCATGTGCCACTGCAGCGGGAAACGGTAGTCATTCACCGCCCCGCAGAGAGGGCGAGCTGCCATGGCCTGGCGGCTGCCTGGAACTTGACAGAGACACGTGGGAGTGACGGAGAACACCTAGCAGTGAGGGCAGTGCGGGCGGCCTGGCGTTCCAGGCCTCAGAGGGAGGGGGCCTGCAGCAGGGGAGGGTCGGCGGGATGGGGGCCCAGAGCCGGCGCGCGTTGGCGCTGAAGAAGGGGCGAGCTGGGAAGCGGCTGTGGCTCACCTGGTTGGGCTCCTGTTTACCATATGGGAGGCCCTGGGTTCGATTCCCGGGGTCTCCCGGTGAAAGCAAGCGGGGCGGTGAGCTGACGGTCCCCGCGGCATGATGAACTAGCGGAGCAAGGTGACACAACAAAGGGAGACAAGCAGACACGGAAAAACGCAACACGAATAGACACAGCAAGCACGTACAGCAAAGGGGGGGGATAAATAAATATATAAAGATAAACCTTGAAAAAAAGAAAGAGGATGTGAGCTCCTGCACGCCGTGACGGGGTCGGACCTGCCTGAGAGGTTGAGATGCCTCAAGTACCTTGTCAGAGGGACTTTACCAGCCAAGCTATCTCCACCACAGGCGTGTCCTTTTCTGCGAGGACACGTGGAGTTGCTGAAGGGGCGGAGCTGTGTCCACGGGGCAGGAGCAGTCTGCTCCCTCGGGTCGTCTTAGAAATTGGAACCCCCCTTACAAAAAAAAGGAGTCCCAGCACGTGGAAGAAACCCAAACACCAAGCACCCAGGTAGGAAAATACCGCAAGAAAGCAGCGGAAGCTACTTCTACAATGTGTGTGACTGCCTGAGTGAACTGGGGTGAGTGAGGCCCCCCAGCCCACGCGGTCTGGAAACGGGGTGTTTGTGGATGTCGTAGGAGTAAGAAGAGGCCGTGCAGGTCAGTGGGCCCTAAATCCAGTGAGACTGTACAGGCCTGGCGTCCTCAGGAAGAGGAGGTGGTGCGTGGAGATGGGGGCCAGGCGGGGCGTTGGGAAGCCGAGCTGGCCCAGGGCGGCTCCAGCTCAGGATGGTGTGGGAGGAGCAAGGCCTGCCCACACTTGTTCCGTGCACCCGGCCTCTAAAGCCGCGAGAGGACGGACCCACCTTTGCACGCCACCCAGGCAACGGTCCTCTGTGACAGCTGCCCCTGGGGACCCGGATGCCAAGCAGCATGTGTCCTCCAAGAGCTGCGGAACCAGAGGTCCTCCAGGTCGACAAGAAAAACACAACCTGCCACAGAGTAAGGACAGACGGGCAGCTCACGGCAGAAGAGAGGCAGACAGCCAAATTGTCGTGGGGAGAGACGAGCGACTCGGTGAAACGCAGAAAGCTGTGGGCAGGCGGCCCCTCCTGTAGGGAAGATTGCGGTCGAGGGCTGGGCTGGGCGCCAACTCTCAGGGCCAGCAAGTGCCGTGTGATTTCACCAAATACATAAAGTGATCAGAGAAAAAGAGATCTCCCCAGATCACTGAGGAGGGAGCACGGCACCTCGCTGGAGAAGCAGCAGCACGCTGAAGAATCGTAAAAGACTCCTGAGCTCCCCTCGTGATGGAAGGACAGACGGTCTCGGCCAGAGTGATTTCTCACCCTCAACTCTCAGACCCCATAGCTCTTTGGCAGCCAGGTCGGTGCTGGGTTTGCAGACGGCGGTGCCGGGCTCAGTCTGCGGCAGTCTGGTTCTCAGTGTCCTGCTTGCCCATGGTCCCCCTGGCGGGAACGCCCAGGAAACCACCGCACGGGCGCGCTCTGTGTCAGTGCCCGGGTCTGCCTCCGCTCCCAGTATAGGCTTCTGGCCATGAAATGGCCCCAGGGCAGCCCGGAGGTTGAGGACAGTGACTGGCCAGTTTTCTTTGCTGTACTGCCTTGTGGGACTGAGGTGGCTCAAGAAAGCAGGTGACAGCTCAGGCATGGCCCTGAGGGGGATTTCGCCGGTATAAAGAAAGATTTCAGGGAAGCGGCTGTGGCTCAGCCTGTGGGGCTCCCGTTTACCATATGGGAGGCCCCGGGTTCGGTTCCCGGGGCCTCCTGGTGAAGGCAGGCCCGCCCGCATGGCGTGGTTAGCTGACCCAGCGAGCACAAGTAGCAAGGGGGGGATAAATGAATAAATAAATAAAATCTTTAAAAAAAAAAAAGAAAGATTTCAGCAATGGCAAGTGAGGTGGCCCTGGCCCTGGCCCTGCGGTGAGCAGGCCCTCCTGTCATCTTTGAAGCTCGTTTGGCTGCCCCGCACCTGGGCTCCTTACCTGCATGTAGGCGTCAAGCTTTGGAGATGGAGAGATGACACCCAGGAAGAGGTTTGAGGCGGTGCAGGGCTGGTGGGTGCTGGGGCAGCTCGGTCGGGGTTTCTGCGTGCAACCACAGAGAGGCCGGCGCTGCTGAGAAGCACGCCCATTCACCATGAAAATGCCCGAGGGCCTCTCAGCACCAGGTGCGAGGACGCAGTGGTGGCTTCCAGGAGGACAGCGTTGGGGTAGGCAGGCAGGGCTCAGCTCTCACAAACAGTGGGGGAGGGCCAAAAGCTGTCCAGCGGCCCTTGTCTGGGGGTCAGCAGACCAGGACAGTGCTGCGCGACCTCCTGTGTGGCAAGGGACAGAGAGGAGGAGTCCCAGAGGACGACCTTGAGTTACCCTGTGGCCAGGAAGGGCACCAGCCCCCGCCCTCAAGGCGGGCAGCCTGGGTCAGGCCCTCGGCCACTGCAGCTGACTGAGGAGCGCGGGCATCTTCCTCCCGTGGCAGTGGGAGGCTGCAGCGCAGGGCAGGGGCTTCTCTTCAGTGAGTAGCCAGCAGAGCCCGCTTTGCATCTGCTCCTGGCGGACCAGAAGCACCTGCAGGCGGAGGTTGAGGAAACACCTCTGTGGAAAGGCGTGCTGGTGAGCGCCGTCTGCTGGCCGGCAGGGAAACTGCAAGGAGAAAAACTGCCCAAATTCCTGGCAGAAAATCTGCGTCCCATTATTGAGTCCCTGGCCCGATTCGATGACTTAAGCTGGGCGATTTTAAACACTTAGAGTAAGTCGAACCACAATTAGAAGGTCCGGAGAAAAAAGAAGTGTGCGCAAGATCTGTCGGTCATGAAAGTCCATTCACCAACATGCGCAGATGCCCAGGCCTTAGCTAAAGTCACAGGCCGTGCTAGGAAGCAGGAAGAGAGGGCCCAGCCTGAGAAGACAGCTCATCAGGGGTCGTCACACTCATCTCCTCGGTCCGTTCAAGGAAGGGAGCCATGAGTGGAGAGAAGGGGCTAGGCACCCAGGGAGCAGGAGCGGCACAGTGGCTGGACACCGGCTTCCCCGCACGAGACCCCGGGTTCAATCCCCGGGACCTGCTGAGAAAAGAAAAGACGCTGGGTGAGTGTAAAGAGCCGTTTGAAAGCCTGCAGAGGAAAGTGCAGGGCTCACGGCACCGCCGTGGCGAGCAGACCCCACCCTGGGCGCAGGCCGTGCAGCTGACCCACTGCCCTGCGTGTGTGGCAGGCACTGGCATGGCCTGTAGGAGAGGCTACGCCGCGTGCGCCAGTGTCCGCAGGAGGCTCCTGGAAGCAGCCGTGTTTGCGCTGAGGCCCTGAGGGAAAAGGGGCCGGGTCTGTGCTGGGGGTGGGGGCTCCCTGGGCCGAAGGAGCAGATGTGTGAGGCTTGGGGCAGCCCAGGCGGCCCAGCCACGCAGGACCGCGAGGCGTCGGGGTGCCGTCACAGCGCTGCAGGGAGCTCTTGAGAGCTGGAGGTCGAGGCCCCTGAGAGCAGGTGGGGGTGGGGCCCCGGGCGGCGCACGGACCGGTGTCGTCAACCCTGCAGACCCCCCCGGCATCCACCAAGCTGTTCTCCACGCCGATAGTTCTGCCTTTTCCAGAGTATTGCGTGTGTCAAAGCATCGGGGTGCAGCCTGCCTTCTGACGACGCACCAAGCTTCCCCGGGCTGCTGCCGGCGTGGTAGCGTTGGGGCACGGGGGCGCTGCTGTCCGTCCGTCTGTCCCCAGTGCAGGACACTCGGGCCAGCTGTGCTTTTAGTGGTTCTGAGTAAACCGCCACACACGGTCACCCACTGGCCCTCGTGGGCCCTGGGCTCCTCACCTGGAGGCAGCGAGTGCACGGCGTAAGCGCTCAGGATGCTGCCCACCTGCCTCCCGGGCCCGGGCGCTGGTGCCTCGTGCCTGCAGGAGCCGGTCAGCAAGGCTCGCAGGTGGAAGCGGGGTCTCGGCAGGCCCAGTGAGGAGCAGCCTTTCTGGTGCCAATTTGCCGTCTGTGCCCTTTCTTAGGCAAAGCATCTGCTCCAGGCTCGTGCCGGTTTTCTTCTTACTGAGTTTGGATTAGTTCTTTACGTATTCCAGGTGGGAGTCTCTGCCAGGTGCGTGATTAGCAAATGCTTGCTCCCCATGTAGGGCTTGTGTTTTCATTCTCTGAGCAATGCCATTCCCAGAGCAAAAGCTCTTAGCTTCAGTCAAGTCCAGGGTGTCACTGTCAGTTACGGGCTGTGCTTTCAGCAGCGTATCTAGAAGCCCTGGCTTGGGGCATGGCCGCAAAGGTGCCCTCCTGGTGCTGGGCAAACGGTTCATGGTTTCACCATTGACGCGCCTACGCGATGCATTTCGGGCGGATCTGTGTACCTGGCGTGACGTTTGGTCTGAGGCTCTCGGCGCATGGCTGCCCCCTGGCACCATCACCGACTGTCAAGAAGACGGTCCTTTCTCCCTTCCAGAGTTGTTTCTGCACCTTGTCAAAGGTCAGTGGGCTGTACGTGGGAGTTTATTTCTGGACCTTTCATTTTATCCTATTAACTGACGTGTCTGCTCTTTCACCAAAAGACACAGCAAACCACCTGTAAAGGTGAAAGATGAAGCAGAGATGGCGGACAATTAGGCGCCAGTGGAAATCCACTCCATGAGATCCCAGAAGCAGCTGGACTTAACTTTCTGTCCACACTTCAATTAACTGAATCGCCTTTCGGTTACGTACTTGTAGAATTAAATCAAGGAACAAACAAATTGAGAACAGCTCTAAAATTAAATCTTATTACGTTGGTCATGGACCCAGAAGCACAGAATTTAGCACATTGCTTTGCAGAAAAGAAAATCCTCTCCTTCAGAGCCGCCTGCTAGGCGGCGTGCCTCGGGGCAGGGGCTCCGCGCTCCGGCACAGCGCTGGGCCAGTGGTCAGGTCGGCACCCAGGGCCCTGGCCTGCCAGCTCCGGGGCGGGGGTTCACGGGGTCACTGCCCACCTCCGGGGCCTTCCCCGGGCCCGTGCTGGCTCCTCCGCTTTGGGCCCGAGCTCGGCCCTTTGCTCGTCCGTGGCTCCAGTCCTGGCCCACCTCAGGACCTCTGTTTGTGAGGAGAGGCAAGCAGTTGGAACCTTAGAGTGGTGTCTGGTGAGAAAAAGGTTCTGCTCAATTTCTCTGGAAAGGAAAGAGACGGGAAGTCGCAAAACAGCCGTGTAACGGAAAATGGGACGATCCCGGAGGCAGTGCCCCGTGTCAGCTCCGGGCGATTCAGGCCTGCTCCTTTTTTGTGGGGTGTGGGGGCAAAAAGTGAGGAGCAGAGAGGCTGATGAGCTTCCAGAGCCGCCTGTCGGGGGTGAGTATTTGAGAGCTGACCCCGCGCTTCATCGCTGCTCTGTGTAAAACCCCCACGTCCTTAGCCCGCATCGGGAGCTGAAGGGCCGCGTCCAGGCAGGAGAGGAGCGGGCTGGGAGCGCCCTGCCGCAGGCCCCTGGGTGCAGCGTCCAGGCCCGCCGAGCCGCTGCCTGGCCTCCTGGGCTGGCGGGTGGCTGGACGGGCGGGCAGGCGGGGCGTGAGCAGGCAGGAGGATGCGGGCGCTGGAGCCCTCCAGCCTTCCCAGCCGCCTGCTGTCCCCGCCCCCTGCCCGCAGGGGGACCTCGCCAGCGGCTTGAACGCCTGAAGCCTTGAAACTCGCTGTTTGGGGATGGAGCCTCCCCAGGTTTTCCCTCCTAAGATGGAGGGGACACCTTTGTTCCCTGAGGGGTAGGACTTACCGTCGTGCGCTCTGCTGCCTCCTTCCCTGTTGGGGGTGCCCGAGAGGCCACCATTGTACGCAGTCCTGGGCATCCAGGTCTCCTGTCCTAGACAGCATCCTTGTTTTTTAGGGGAACACTTGGTTCAAGTTGCTCAAGGAATAAGCTAATACATTTTTTCAAAAAAGTTCAAACCCTGCAGTTGTATATAACATATAAGAAGACCACCCCAATGCCCCATCCCCATCCTCTCCAAAAGTGGATGACTGGAAATTACTTATTTCATATGTAGTTTTCTGAGTTTTTTCTTGGGAAATTTATGTGCTTAAGTGTACAGCTGCAGATTGACATGTGCAGATGCAAATGTGCAGTTTGGTTTTTGCACATCTTTAGAATCACACCTTAGGCATTTTTCACTGAATGTTTCCTTAGAAACCAAATAGCAAGCACTGAAAAAGCTTTTCCTCTGACATAGTTGGTTACCACTTGGAAAAGTCGGTTAAACCAGAGCCTAAAAGACAGCATAGAGGTGCTGGGAGCATTTGATAAGACGTGCGAGGGCCCACCCCTGCCAGCCCCTCGGTGGCGTGGCCCTGGGAGCCACGGCCACGAGTGCCAGCTTCAGGGTGGGCCGAGAACAAGAGGACCCTGGGCATCCGCTGCGCTCTGTGCAAGGAGCTGCTTTGGCTGCTCCGTGTCCTTCAGTCACACGGGGTTGCAGAGTGGGCGCCGTCCCAAGGCCCGTGCAGCAGTGGGAGTCTGGGGCCGTGGCGGCTGGCCGGGGGGCTCGAGGCCGGCCCCGCGCCCACTGCTAGGAGCGGCCTCCATCGTGCTTCTGGAGGACGCGGGTGGCTCGGATCGCCATGGCCGGCACTCGGGTGCGGCGAGCCCGGGCGTGGGCTCGCGCGGCCTGACGGTGCTCCCCACGCCTCCAGGGCCACCACGGTGCGCTACAAAGGGCGGAACCTGCGCATCAAGGCGCCCATGTGCCGGGCCCTGAAGAGGCTCTGCGATCCTGACGGTACGCGGGGCCCGGGGCTGGGGCGCGGGGTCGGGCGCCAGGGGCAGGGGGCGTCTGCGGCCAGGCCCCGCCAGGTCTCACGGCTCCCCCGCCGCAGGCCTGAGCGACGAGGAGGACCAGAAGCCAGTGCGCCTGCCCCTGAGGGTGCCCGTGGAGCTGCAGCCACGCAACAACCACGCCTGGGCGCGTGTGCAGAGCCTCGCGCAGAACCCGCGGCTCAGGTAGCACGCCGAGGCCCCGGCGGGAGCGCCAGCACCTGGGGAGGGCCGCGCGGCCATCACCCGCGGCCCCTGACATCGGAGAGGAGGGTGGGACGGCGGGCCTCGGGGGCGGGGCGGGGGTCTCAGCCCCACGGGCCCTGGCCGTTGCCCTGCGTCTCCCCAGGTGTGGCCTCGGCTCCGGGCAAGGCGCCGGGCGTGGCCCGTTTTCCCTTCACGCAGTCCTGTTTCCTGGGGGCGGCGGCAGGGTCTCTGCCCACGTCGCTGCCGCAGTCGTGGCCGTGGCTTTACCGGCGGCCTGTTCCCCTTGGGGCTGCCGTCTCTGCCCCCTCACAACGCCCTGCAAGCCTGCGGCCATCAGTGTGGACGTGCCGTTTGGCTCTGCGGCCCCGGCCCCTGGCGCCCGGGTCACGACCGCGCCCCCCGCCCCTGCAGGATGATGGTGGAGCTCCACCGGAAGGTGTCCAGCCTCATCGAGTTCTTGAAGCAGAAGTGGGCGTTCCACGAGGTGCGCATCGTATCTTTTTCCTGGAGGAGCGCTCACGGCCCACCCTGCCCACCGCTTGGGAAGGGAGGGGGTCGCGCTGCTCCTGACCCCGGCGTGCGGTGGGGCCCGCAGGGGTGAGTGGGAGCCGGTGCTGCTTGCTCCTTAACGGCGCACACAGCGCAAGACGCTGGAGGAGCGGCAGCTGCGGGACCCGTGTGCCGACGAGGTGCGGGACCCGCTGTCCCAGGAGCGGGTGTCACTGCACCTCTTCCCCGGCGAGAACTGCACGCTGGCGCCCCTGCCAGGCGTGGCCCGCGTGGCGCACTCCAAGGCCTTCTGCACGGTGCACTGGCAGGAGAGCGGCCGCTGCAGGCCGAGTGCCAAGGACTCCCACCTGCTGCCCCCAGCCCAGATCCTGGGCGTCCAGGGCAGCCAGGGCACGGCCAGGGGCCAGGGCAGGTGCCCCCGGGGTGGAGCCGAGGCCAAGGGCGGGGGACGGCCCCCTGCGCCCACTGATGCGTCGCAGAGCTCGGGAGAGAGCTCCCCCGAGAGTGGCCCCGGGGAGGGAGCCGCCCCAAGCCTGAGCAGCCCGGACGCTGCCGACAGGGCCCCCTGTGGGCCACAGGACGGCGTGGGGGCAGGTCTCGAGGGCACCTCCGCGGCAGCGCCCGGGGAGGGCGGGGAAGGCCCTGCCCGCGACCCGGGTCCTCAGGCCCCGGGCGCCGAGCTGTGTGCCTGCGGCCAGCTGCCGGGTCTGGAGGAGGAGCTGTCCCTCCTGGACCCCCTCCCCCGCTACCTGAAGTCCTGCCACGACCTCATCGTCCCCGAGCAGTGCCGCTGCACGGAGGCCCGGGCCGCCAGAGAGACCCCTCCCCCGGGCCGGGCCTCGCCCGAGACCCCTGGCGCGGGTGGGGATGCCACGGACCTCGCCCCTGCCGGGGCGACCCCACCTGCTGGCGTAGGGGCGCCACCCAGGCCGCAGCCAGGCGTTTGCACGAAGGCCCCTGCCGAGGCGCCCGCAGAGGAGCCCCAGGAGAAGGCGAGCCCCTCGGAGTCCCCGCCGTGCCAGGGCCAGGCGGCCGCCAAGCCCCCGAGGGACGGGCCCGCCCGCCAGCCGGCCCGGCAGCTCCGCGAGGAGGGCTGGAGCCTGCAGAGCTCCGAGGGGCTCACGCTGGCCGAGCTCTACCTCATGATGGGCAAGCCCAGCAAGCTGCAGCTGGAGTACGACTGGTTGGCCGTGCGCGGCCCCGAGGCCCCGGGCGCCGCCGCGCGCCCCGCGCCCGCCGCCGGCCACGCGCAACGCCTGCTCGGCTGCCTCCTGAAGCTCATCTCCACCGAGGTCAACCCCCGGCCGGTGAGTGCGCGCACCCGGGCCCGGAGGACGGGCGGGTCCCCGGGCAGGCGCCGCCGGGGCCCGGCGCCAGGGGTCGGGCCTGGCTGTGCCCCTGCTTGGGGCTTCACAGAGCGCCCGCAGCCACCGTGGCCCAGGGGTCCCGCCGGCTCTGATCGTGCGGGTGGCAGGAGCCACGTGGGCAGAGGCCGCAGGGACCCCGTGCCGGCCCCGAGGCTGTGGCGTGCAGGGGCAGCAAGGCTGGCGTCACGGCTGCGCAGCGGGGCCGAGGGGGCCGTCAGGAGCCCGAGGGGCTGGGGTAGGTGGTGTCTCCAACGCCTGCCAGCGGCTGCGGCGGCGGCACAGGGAGGGGGCAGGCTCGGGGAAGTGGCAGGAAGAGGTGGGCACCTCCCAGTCCTGGCTCCAGCAGGAACTGGGGGTGGGGTCTTTTAGGAAAGGAGGCCAGGGGCGCCCCTTGGGACGGGTGGAGAGCGGGAGTTGCCCGAGGGGTGGCAGCAGAGACCCCGGCTCTGTGACCTGCGAGCAATCCCAGACCCGGGGAGCGGCCGAGAGGGCCCAGGGGGCCAGGCTGCGCCGGGCAGGCCTGGGCCGTGCCGCCCCCGGCCACTCGCAGGGCCTTGGCGGTGGGCGGCCGGGGGGTGCCGGCGGGCAGCCCCACCTAAGTGGGATCGGCCCCCAGGGGCTGGCAGGCCACAGCTCGGGCACGGCAGCCCAGAGGTCGCCAGGCGCATGGCGCACACAGCAGCACAGAGGCTAGAAAGCCCTGGAAGAAATAGCTGTTGGGGCTGAATGTGGAGGCCTGGAAGGTGCAGCCCTCGGGGGGGAGAGAGCGGGACCGCGGGCAGTTGTGATACGCCATCGAGTGCCGTTTCGTTTTGAAACCGCGTGGACGGCGTCGCCGTGTCAGAAAGCACATCTCTAGGGGCGAGTCGCAGCCCGAGCGCTTCCTCCCGCGCCTTGGCCTTCCCGCCTGGCGGCGCTCTCTCCCCACTGCTCCTCAGGGAGCGGGGCTCCGTGACCCCGAAACAGGCTGAGCCAGGGGCGGGGCTCAGCAGCCGGGGGCGGCCTGGCGGCGCGCGTGGGGACAGCGTCCCGGCCCAGGCCCCGGGACCCCGGGGTTAGGGGTTTGGCTCGGCGGAGGGCTCCTCAGCCGTGGTTGTGCCGAATTCTAGAAAGCAAGTTTTATCTCCTTCCTCTGGCTCACAAGCGGAAGGGGCTGCTGCCGTCGCCTCGGCTGGCTCTCTAGAGCGGCCTATCTAAAGGCGAGTCCTTGTCCCCCGCTGCGCCTTGGCCGCCGCGGGCCCGGGAGCCCCCCAGGCCCCCTCCCCGCGGGCGCGGCAGCGTGGGTGAAGACGCCCCGGGACGTTCGTGGGGAGAGCGTGCTTTCCCGGCGACTGCCCCGCCCGCCTGCTTCCGTGGGACTCCGGGCCTCGCGGCAGGTGCCTTTCTCTCGGCCTCTGCGAGCTCTCGGCGCCGCCCCGCGCCCCCGCGGTGGGGGTGGCCGCCCCGCGGCGCTGGCTTTGGGGCCTTTGACGCCCCCGGCCCCTTCTGCCCCAGGCTCCGGAAGCGAGCTCCGCCTCCACGGCCGCAGCCAGGCCTGCCCAGGAGGAGCTGTCGCCGACACCCGCAGGGAAGGTGGTAGCCGTGAGCTCCCGGAGCCCCCGCTGTGCCCGGAACCAGCCAGCCCTCCGCAGCGGCAAGACCTTCTCTCCCAACGCCGCGCCTTGCTCCTCAGGTGAGGCCCCCGCACGCGCACGCCGCCCCGGCGGCTCCCGGGCAGGGCCTGCGCAGTGTCACCTGGCCCGAGCCCACTCTCAAGCCAGCCTCGTCCAGCGGACAGGGAAAGGGCCCAGGACATGCCGCTTCCTCTTGGCGAGGCTGAGCTCGGGGGCCGGGGCCAGTGGGTTGCTGGGTCGTAGGGTGGCTTTAGAACGAGCTTTTTGAGAAACCACTAACTGGGGCTGCACCGTTTTACATTCTTGCAAACAATGGACAAGAGTTCCGATTTTCTATCTCCTCGCATCTCGTTGTGGTTTTGATTTGCACTTCTCTAATGGCTAATGACGTTGAGCATCTTTTTCACGTGCTTCTTGTGTATTTGTTTGGAAAAAATGCCCATTCAAATCGCTTTTTAACTGGGTTGTCTTTTTGTCTCTGAGTAGTAGCAGTCCTTCATGTATCCTGGATGTCAAGCTCTTGTGAGATATATGACCTAAGAATGTTTTGCTGTTCTGGGCGGCCTCTTCACTTTCTTGATGACATCCTTTTTTTTTTTTGATAGTGTCCGATGCAGGACAGTCTTTAATCTTACTGAAGACAAATTCATTTTTTTTCTTTTGTGGCTCCTGCTTTTGGTGTCAAATGTAAGAAACAATTGCCACATCCAGAGTCATACAGATTTTCTCCTCTGTTTTCTTCTAAAAGTTTTAAAGTTATAGCTTCTAAATTTAGGTCTAAACAAATTCTTTGACTATGGTGTAAGGTAAGGGTCCAGCTTTGTTCTCTGTGGCTCTCCAGTTCTCCTAGCACTGTTTGTTGAAGAGGCTGTTCTTTTTTTTTTGAGCAGGAACACTTCTCAGTTTATTTTATGTTGTTACCATAATTTTAATACCAAACCCAGTACAAGAAAATTACAGACCAATATAATTTATAACAGGTACGCAAACATTCCAAATAAAAGGCTAGTAAACCCAGTGCAGCAATGTATATGCCCTGCCCACGTTGGGTTTATATCAGGAATGGAAATAACATTTAGAAAATAAATTTGTGCAATTCAGCATACTAACAGATTGAAAGAGACAGATTATATAGTTATCTCAATTGATGAAGAAAAGTGATTGAATAGACATTTATTCACGAAAAAAATCTGTTTGTAAACTAGGAATCGAATGGATCTTTCTTTAATTGACTTAGTGTATCTTCAAAAAATGCATGGCAGGGAGCAGATGGGGCTGAAGCAGTTGGGTGCCCACCTCCCACCTGGGAAGTCCTGAGTTTGCTTCCTGGAGCGAAGAGGCCATTCTTTGCCCCATAAAATGGTCTTGGCACCCTTGGCAAGCATCAGCCGACCCCAGATGTGAGGGTTGATTTCTGGGCTCTCAATTCTGTTCCATTGGTCCATCTGTCCTTAGGCCAGCGCCATGCTGTGTTGACCACTGTAGCTTTGTAGTGGGTTTTGAAATTGGGAAATTTGAATCCTCCAACTTTGTTGTTCTTTTTCAAGATTGTTTTGACTGTTTGGGGTCCCTTGAAATTATATATGAGTTTAACATGTATTAAGACTTATTCTGGGGGTCGGATGTGGCTCAACTGGTTGGGACCTCCTGGTAAAAAAAAAAAAGACTTATTCTGTGGCCTAATACACTGTCAGTCTTGGAAAACGTCCCGTGTACATGTAAGAATGCATTCTGCCCTTGTATGGAGTGTGTGTGTCTCTAGGGCCACTTGGTTTATGGTGTGTGCAAAGCCTCAATTTTCTTACTGAGCTTCTGTCTGGCTGTCCCGTTGATCACTCAAAGTAGAGTACTGGAATCTCCAGCTGTCTTCTGCCCCCTTCAATTCCGTCAGCTTTTTTTGCAGATAATTTGAAGCTCAGTTGTTAGGAGCCCATATGCTTATTACATCTTTTTGATAACCGAACCTTTATCAAAATAGAATGTCCTTCTTTGTCTTTTACAATCTTTTTTTTCTTCTTCGCCTGAAATCTGTTCTGTCTGATGACATGGCCATTCCAGCTCTCTCTTGGCTGCTATTTGCATCGAATATATTTTTGCATCTTTTGCTAACCTCTTTGTGTCTCTGTACCAAAGTGAGCCTTTTATAGATAGCATATAGATGGATCATGTTTTTT
This sequence comes from Tolypeutes matacus, assembly GCA_026826555.1. Taxonomy (NCBI): domain Eukaryota; kingdom Metazoa; phylum Chordata; class Mammalia; order Cingulata; family Chlamyphoridae; genus Tolypeutes; species Tolypeutes matacus. The sequence continues at coordinate 207,808 of JAKSZT010054579.1, forward strand.
TCAATCCTATCTGCCCATCTTTGCCTTTTAATTTGAAGATTTAATCTACTTATATTGGTAAGGAAGGACTTCTGGTATTTAGCTATTTGTTTTCTGCGTGTCTCATGCTTTTTGCTTCTCAGTTCCTCCAATTCTGCATTTTGGGTGTTGAGTTGATTTTTTGGTAGTATAATATTTTGATTCCCTTTTCTGTATATTTTTAGTTATTTTCACAGGGGTTACCTTGGGGATTAGAATTAACAACTTAACCATAAGGAAACCTAGTTTGAAAAATACTACTTAGTTCAACAGTATACAAACTTTGAGCTCTTATATATCTCTGCCCCCCCGCCTTATGTTGTTGTTGTCACAGATTGTACTTTTATTTTTTGTGTGCTTATTGACAGAAATTTATAAATACTATTTTATGCTTTTGCCTTTGAATTCATGTTGGCCGAGAAGAGGAGTTTCAGTCTCAAACTACAATAATATTGGCTTTCGTGTTTATCTCTGTAGTTCCCTGTACTGGTTCTTTATTTTCTTTCTTTCTTTCATTTTCTAGGTACCACCTAGCGTCCTCCCCTTTCAACCTGAAGGGCTCCTTTAGCCATTCTTGTTGGGAACGTCTACTGATAACGAACTCCCAGCTTTTGGTCATTTGGAAGTATTTTAGTTTATCTCTCACAATTTCAAGGATGGTTTTGTCAGAAACAGAATTCTTAGCTGGTAGTTTGTTTTTTCCTTTAAAGACTTTAAATATGTCATCCCACTGACTCTGGCCGCATGTCTTCTGATGAGAAACAGCTGTTGATTATTCTGAAGCCCCTTTATATAATGAGTCACTTCTCTTTTGCAGCTTTCAAGATTTCTCTCTTTCTCTCTCGGTTTCAGCAGTTTGACTATAATGTGTCTCGGTGTGGATCTCTTTGAGTTTATCTAGCTTGAAATCTGTTATACTTTCTTGTAGATTCTTGCCTTTCATCAAACCTGGGAAGTTTTTGCCCATAATCTCTTCATGTACTCCTTCTGCCCCTTCCTCGCTCCCTCCTCCAGGGACTCCTGTTATGCGCGTGCTGTTCCCACAGGTCCTTCAGTCTCTGGCCTTTTTTTTTTTTTTTTTTTTAATTCTTTTTTTTCTTGCTCCTCCTCAGACTGGATAATCTCAATTTCCTTATCTTTAAAATTACTTGGGAAGAGGCTGTGGTCCAAGCAAGTGAGCTCCCATTTTATGGAGGACCCAGGTTCAATCCCCATGACCTCCTGGTAAAAAAAGAAAAGAAAAAAAAAAATTACTTTTTCTCCTGCCTGCTCTAATCTGCTGTTGAACCCTTCTAGTTTTTTTTTTTTGTTTTTTTTTTTTTTCATTTTAGCTATTGGACTTTTCAGCTCCTGAATTTCTATTTTGTTCTTTTTTCTTTTTCTTTTCTTTTTTTTTTTAATAATTTCTGTCTCTTTGTTGACATTCCCTCTTTATTTACATATGGGTCTCCTGATTCCATTTAGTTCTTTGTCCATGGTTTCTTTTAGTTCTTCAATCATATTTAGGAAAGTTAATTTAATGTCTTTGACTAGTAATTTTAATACCTGGGTTTTCTTAGGTATCATTTCCATTGAGTTCTCTTTTTCTTCCTGTGAGTGAACCATACTCTCTTGTTTCTTTGTACTTTGTAATTTTTTGTTAAGAAATGGACATTCTGAGTGTTAAAATATGGGAACTCTGGAAATCAGATTCTGCCCTTCTCAGGGATTCCTTTATTTATTATTTCTTTTCTTGCTGAGGTCTATAGATGTTCGTTGTACAGTGACTTTTCCAAACAATTTTTGCAAAGACTGTGTTCTTTGTTGTGTGTAGTCATGAAGCTTCAGATCTGTCATGTCTGTGGTGAGCCTGGACCTGATAGGGCTTCCTTTAAACATCTGGTTAAAAAAGCAAAAGGGCGCGTCTCTCTCAGATGTTCCGATGGCTGCTGCTGGGGAAGGCAGCAGAGGAGGCTCGAGCAGAGGTGGCCGTGATGCTCCCTCGGGGGCTGCCGGCCCCTGCCCGTCTACCCCGGGACCCGTAGCCCTCTGGGAGCCTCCTCACTAAGGCTCTGTCCTCCCCGAGGGAGACGGAGAAGGCCACGGCCGCCGTCGGGTCCTTGGTCCTTATGGGTAGAGGCCTGTTAATCGACGTGGGACCAGCTGGTAGATTGCATCACCTTTTCCCACCTTCCACTCTGGGTTTTGTTTTGTTGTTTTCCCATTTCCGCATTCCATGACTCTTTAATTTCCTTTTTCTAAACTGAAGATGCTTATCAGTCAATGAGTCTGCAGTTCTCGACTCACAGGCGTGCTTAGAAGACCTGGCCTCTGGGTCCATGAGTCTCAGTTTAATCTCAGTGCTTGTGAAGGAAGAGTAGAGGGGCCTATCCCAGCATCGATGGGGACCGCAGCCAGCAGAGCCCCAGTGCCGTGGCCCCTAAATGTGCTTTTCTCTCCCCCTACCTCTAGGTCTCTTTTCTGTAAAGCTGGAGGTCTGCACCAGCAACGGGCAAGCTGTGGCCTGCAGGTCACTCCAGCCCATCACCCACCTTTCGTAAACAAAGTTTTATTGGATGCAGACACGCGTTCACATCCATCTTGTCCACGGCTCGTTTGCACTGCGACCACAGAGTTGTGTAGCCGTAACAGAGGCCACGTGGCCCTCAAGCCTAAAATCTAAAATGTGGACTGTCCGGCCGTTTACTGAAAAAGTCTGCCAGCCTCTGGTCTGCACTGGGCGCCTTCTCCATGGGGGTCAGCAAAGTGGGGGAGGGCCTGTGCGCCTCCGAGCCATGCTCGGCTCAGAGTGGCAACGAGGCAGGAGAGCACACGGTGGGACGGCACGGGCGATGGCAGCGAGGCGTGACAAGTGCCCTTCCAGGGAATCCCCAGCACTCGAGTGTTCCTGGTGCCGATTGGCTTCTCGGGAACATCGTTCGCACGGAAGACCCACCTGGCGCATGGCGTTGTGTCAAGGCTCCTTTCCCCGTCCCTAGGTCTGAGAAACCCTCCCCGGCCCCTCTTGGTGGCTGGTGCCTCCGGCACGGGAAGCAGTGACTCAGACGGTGGCCTTTTTGCCGTCCCAACAACCTTGCCGCCCAACAGCCGCCACGGAAAGCTCTTCTCTCCCAGTAAGGAAGCAGAGCTGACCTTCCGCCAGCACCTGAGCTCCATCAGCGTAAGTCCCGGGACCCCCGATCCCCTGCAGGCCAGGGCTGCCCGGTGCTGCTGGAGGACCCCCAGGAGCCAGGTGCCGTTGTCCTCCACAGATGCAGTCGGACTTCTTCTTGCCCAAGCCCAAGAAACTGCGGAACCGGCACCTGCGGAAGCCTTTGGTGGTCCAGGTCAGAGAAGCCCGTCTGCGTCTACGTGCGCCTGGCCTCGGACTCTGGCTCGGGGTCTCCCGGGACCCCACCCCTCTGTCTGTGGACCGGTCTGTCAGGGATACGCTGGCTTACCTCTAGGTCTCAGGTTTTCGTAATATAAAATGGGGGCACTTCCTGTTCCTTCCTTCCCACGAGTAGGATAAAAAATCACGGTAAACTCAACTGTGCCTGAAAATAAAGGTAATGTTGGCACAGCATTGAAAACCGCTTGCGAAAAAGACAAAGTTCTGGGATTCGCGTCCCAAGCGTGTCCCAGATTAGGTTGTATTTGAAGACCCTTAAATACAGTGGTTGAGCACCTGCTTCCCACGCCGAGGTCCCAGGTTCCATCCCCACCCCCTCCTAAAAATACACATACACACGTATGCATGTCGCCAGCGGAGGCAGTGGGCAGGGGGCACGGGCCGCCGGAGGCGTACTGCTCACAGGCTCATGATGACGAGGCTGTGAGGCCCTGGGGGCACCAAAGAGAGACCAGGACGGGGTGGCCCAGAAGCTGCAGGCACCCAAGGGGGGGTCGAGGCGGTGAAGCTGGACGTCTGGAAGAGCTGTTGGCGTTGACGTTTGGGACTGCGTCTCTTTCAGAATAATGGCCCAGTTTTCTCTTTGCTAAGTTATTAGCAGTCTTGTTCTCTGCTGAGATTAGTTCACTTAGAATCGAGAGTTAGCACTCAAATGCTTAGGGAGGAGGACACATTGCGTGTCCCTTGAGTTTCTTTGCTGAGACAAGCATAGCAGTGATGTGTGCCTGCTGACCTGGGTAGGAAATGGCCAGAACAGCCCTACCCGGGGGCGAGCCCCAGGGCCATTGAGTCCCGGTCACAAACCACCACCTGCCTCTGGCCAGCGCCTGCTTTGGTTTTTTAGAAGCAGCTTTTTTGATCTATAATTCACGTACTACAGACTTCACCCATTCAAACTGCAATTCAGTGGATGTCAGTGGATTTGCAGAGTTGCTCCAGCATCACGTCTGCTTAGTTCCGGAGTGCTCCCACCACCCCAGAGAGAAGCCCTGAGCCCCCGGCAGCCCCGGCCCCACAAGCACTCATCTGCTTTCCGACTCTGGCTTTGCCTCTTTGGGGCCTTCCACGTAAATGCACATTTCCTGCGGCTGTGTGCGGAATGAGCTCTGCTGGCCCCCCGCCCCGCTCGCCTGGAGCGCTCGGCAGAGTCGGGGGCGCCAGGGGCCGTGCGCCCTGGGCCTGAGGCGCTTGCTGCTTGGCCGCGGCCGCCTCTCCTGTGGCTCCGGGTAGTGGACAGGCGCACCCGGTGCCTGGTGGGAGCAGCAGCCCTGGCGCCCTGTCGGCAGCATCCTCAGTCCCCGCTGGGCCGTGGGCGTCTCTCTGGGGTGGGGCACGTCTCGGTGAACCCAGCGTCGGTCATGGGGCAGCAGCAGCAGCGGAGGCCACTGCCCTGTGGTGCTTTTGGCCTAGATGGTTTTGTGGATGCTACATTCTGACTCGTGGTCTTAGCACTTGGTGCTTCCTGTGCGTTGGTGAGAAGGGCCCTTGAGCACGGTGGCACTTGGTCACACAGGAGCCTGGAGAAACAGTAGGGAGGCTTGGGCAGCGGGCCAGGTCAGGGCCAGCGCTCCAGTCTCTGCGCTCCTCAGATGCTCCACTGTCTTCACCCAGTGCCTGTACACTTCTTAGTGCTCGCTGCATTTTAGCCCCATCCAGAACATTCTGTCATTCCTCCAGGCTTCTCTGGGAAAGGTTCAGTTCCTGGGTTTCTTTCTGGAGAGGCCCTGTATTGTGGGGTGCGGAAGCCGTAGGACAGGGCTCCCCAGACTGCCCCGGTTGCTTGCATGCTGGCCGTGCCAGCGCCCTCCGTCTGGAACCGGCCCGTGTGGCCTAGGCAGCTCCCCGTGCCCGTGTGTGCTGGCTCATTGCGTCCCTTGACTGTCAGTGCATTTCTCCACAGAGAACGCTCCTTCCGAGGCCCTCGGAAAACCAGTCCCATAACGTCTGCTCCTTCTCCATCCTGTCGAATTCTTCTGCAGCTGGTAAGGACTCGGGCTCCTCCTGGGCAGCTCAGCAGTCCCCCGCACCTGGGCACGGCCCGCCCTAGGGCCTGGCACGTGCTTATTCCCCAGGCTCCTGTGTGACATTCCAAGAGTCCTTGTCCATCCGACCACAAGTAGGGCTTGTGCGCCATGTGCGGGGACCCAGCCCAGTGTGGGCCGCCCTCGGAGCTCTGTGGCCGGGACAGCCCAGCCGGGTGCGTGGCCCAGTTTAGGCAGTGGGCGTCGTGCCGTCTGGGCAGCGTGCACTCGGGCGTCCTTGGCGTGTCCGACTCGCTCTGTCCCTGTCTGTCAGCTCGGTGGGGCCCTGACCGTTAGAAATAAACCTCCCTGTGCAGTCAGAGCCCTTCCGTGAGCCCGCGCGGCTCTCGCGCGCCTCCCCTCGCCTGGTTTCCAGGTGTGCGGCAGGGTCTTGTCTGAGCTCTGCTGCCCTGGCTCCTCAGTGCCTTGTCCCCCCTGGGGCTGGGCACTCACTGTTCCTAAAGTGCTGACCCACAGGCCAGGAGCAGTGGCGGCAGCCTCCAGCTGCTCTCGCGGTGCCTTGGCACTGCCGTGGCCCTGGGCCAGAGCTCTCCCCACCAGGTGCCTGTCGGCCTCCACCTTCCCCCGTGGAGCCAGTGTTCGGGATTCATGGCGGCCATCCCCTCCGCTTGCCTTCCACGCGCCTTCCTGCCCAGAAGGGAAGCCTCTGTGGCCCCACTGGGCACGAGAGGCCTGGGTGGGTGGCGTTTCTGCAGCTGCTTCTGGGCCTGCCCCCACAGGGAGAGGTTCGTTCCGGCCGATCCAGTCTGCTCTGACCAAAGCAGCGCTGTCCCGGCCGATTGTGCCCAAGGTGCTCCCACCTCCAGCCACGAGCCACCTGGCCAGTAAGTCTCTCCCTGGCGCGGTGCCAGTTGCCACTGTTTTTATGGGTGTCTGTTTTGCAAGGTTTTTATGTTTTTCTTTTCCAAACCGTATCGTCTCAAAGAGCATCAAAGCCATTGGCTCTTGTACCGACACGAGGCGCTGGGGAGAGAACAGTCCCCGTGAGCCCTTGGGGGCTTGGCATGGGTTTTGTGTGAAGCAGACCTGAGACGCCCCTCCTGCTGCCAGGTGCCATCGACCTCGCGGCTAAAAGTGCCGGCATCATCCCCGCGAGCCCCCTCCCTGTCCTGGACACCGAGGGCTTGCCAGGCATCTCCCCGCTGTCTCCAGGTGGAGTGGCCGCTGCCGTCTCGGGTCAGGACTGCAGAAGCCACCAGGATGGAGAGGCCCTCTCTGCCGTGGGCGTGAGTGTCAGGAAGGCTTTCCACATAGTGCCCGGTGTCTGGGAGGGGTCAGCCCCTGCTGGAGGGGACAGAAGCTAAGGCCACGGGGCTGAGGTCCTGGTGGCCTCCAGCTTCCGCCTTTTGAGGGGACAGACCCTGGCGGGCTGCAGGGCCACGGGAGGTGAGTCGCTGCTACGGGGAGGAGTCTGGGGGCTGCGGGGTGAGTGTGTGCTTCTTAGCCCAGAGGAGGGGGAGGCATTTGGGGCCCTGAGGGCCCGGCAGGTGTCCCTCAGGCCGCAGAACGAGGACCTTGGGTCAGACCCCAGGTGTGGTGCCTGCCGGGCATCACCGAGGTGCGTCTCCGTTTGGGTAAAGAACGTGCTCGGTGACCTCGACCGTTTCTCCTGCCACCTCCCCACATTCTCCAGTTCCTGCGAGTGATGCCCCAAGGGGAGCAGGGCGCGTCTGCCCGCAGGTTCTCTGCAGGGACTCTGGGTCAGCAGGAATTTTTAGTAGGGGGTGTGGCTGTGCCACACCCCGCAAGCGGTTTTGGGGTCTTTCTGACCTGGAGCGTAACCCATTTATCGTAGCCCTGGCTGCGGGAGGCCAGGTAGCGCTGCCCTGGCTGCCGAGCCGTCGGCAGCTCTGGCTCCACGTGCTGGCTGCTGACTGGCGTCCCTGGGCATCTTCTAGGGCCCGAGCGACCTGTTCGTCGGCGTTCCCTCGAGGCCTGCGCAGGAGCCGGCGGCAGGTGGCTTCCAGGTGAGTCAGCGCTTAGGCTGCGAGCAGAGCGCTGCCCCAGAGTACCCACCCCTGGGGCCCCACGCCCAGCCCCATGGACCTGCCGGGGTTGCCGTGATGCGTGAGCACGCCAGGTGGACTTGTGCTGCCGCCCTCTCTGCCACCGCCTGCGCCTCCTCCCGGAAGGCTGGCGGCTCCAGGCCCAGTTCAGGAGGGGCTGATTTTCACGAGCTGCCAGCTCTCCGTGGCGCGCCCTGTCCTGCTGGGCCTCAGGAGGGTGAGGTGGCTGCGGGCTCCTCGCCCCGTCGACTTGCCTGTGTCTGCGCTCTGGGTTGGGGCAGCATTTTCACCCTTGGCACTGATTCTCATGGACACGTGTCTCCCAACAGGCTTCACCTGTTCTCTCCTTGTCTGAGCTGCCCAAAGCTCCTCTCCAAAACGGCCTCTCCACTCCTCTTCCTCCGTCAGAAGGTTCTAGCACCCGGCTCTCTCCACCCAACGTTTCTGCTCTGTTGGACATCTCCCTCCCTGGCCCGCCCGAGGACGTGCTCTCCCAAGGAGAGCCTGCCACGCACATCAGCGACTCCATCATCGAGATCGCCATCAGCTCCGGCCAGTACAGTGAGTGGCTGGGCAGCCTCGGCGCCCTGCAGTAGTCGTCCACGTCCCGAGGGTGCTATCTGGCTTGCACTGAGCGTCTGTGGGCGCTTGAGTGCTTGTTGGGAATGTTCTGGTTCCGGTGAGGTTTTTGAGTACTGCGTGTCTACCCGTGCAAGGCACTGCCCAGCTGTGCCAGGGGCCGCGCAGGCAAAGGCCTGGCCTGAGGAGGGCAAAGTGCCCAGCGTGGCCCTCCCCAGCTTTGGGGTCAGGAGGCCTTTTTCGAGTTGTTCTGAATCTTGGCAGAGGGTCTGCGGTGTCTTGCAGAATTTCAGGGGTGCTTGGACTGTCCCTGCTTTGGCCTCACCAGCGCTCAGAGCCGGGGCTTGCTGCGGGGTCACGGCGTGCTCGAGAGGCCCACAGTGGCCTCGGGCAGGCAGCTGGCTGACCCCTTGCTCAGCAGCTGCGGGTGGCAGGGGCCTCCGGGCTGCATGGGCAGCAGGGAGGTGAGCTCCGGAAAGCTCTCGGCACCGACAGTGGCTGCTGTGAGTGCCCTCCTCTAGGCAGAGGCAGAAGCCGCTCGGGAGGCTCTGTGGCTCCTCTTTGGAAGTTTATGGTACTGATTTTGGCATGAAAAGTCCAGCAGGGTCTTGGGGTCCTGGGGTGCTGCTGAGCCCCCGGCACCTCTGACCTGGGCTTGTGGTTTCCAGGTGAAGGAGTCTCTCTGTCCCCTGCAAAGCTGAATGGCAGTGACAGCTCCAAAGGCCTTTGCTCTCCGCCCAGCAGCCCTCAGCCGAGCTGGATCGCCTCGCCCACCCACGACCCCCAGTGGTGCCCCAGCGACTCCGCGGACTCCTCGCTCAGCAGCCTGTTCGGTGAGCTTCGGGCGCCCGCGGGCCCACCAGACACACCGCAAGGCTGGCGGCGCTGCGGCTCCATGCTGCGGCAGAAACTCCACTGGGGCTCTTTGCTTATTTGTTAGTCTTTTTTCGTAAGAGCTGAGCTTTTTCTTTTTTGAGTTAATTCATTTTTTTACTGAGGCGTAACTTACTTGTGGATAAATGCAGGTTTTAGCGTAGTGTTCGTCAATTTGACAAATGCATACCCGTCCGTGACCCACGACCCAGCAAAGACGGGGCCTGCACGCCCCTTTGCAGCAGCCCAGGTGCCGCCCCACCCCTGGCCACCTGCGCTCGCAGCCTCTCGCTGTTATGCTCAGAAACAGTCTCTGAAGCGGCCGCGCCGGCCATCCCACGGCATGGGTGGGTGCATTCCCGGGATGCCTCCATCCTCCTCCCCGGGGCCTCGTGCTCCCCCGGTCGCAGGCGGCGTGTGATCGGGGGAAGACACTCGTAGCCGCTCCCTAGCTGGGCAGAGCACATGTCAGCATGCCCGGGACTGCATAGCAGTGTGGACGTGTGCAAAGCCGAGCGGGAATCAGGAGCAGCTGGCCAGGACAGAGCGTGGGGCGGCGGACAGAGGTCCCGACAGTGGGCCGCTGTGGGCCGCCTGGGAACGCCCTCACGCTCCTGCGTCGTGTGAGGAGGGCCAGGCAGGCGCGAGGGTTCCCTTTGGAAAACCCCCAGGGGGCACGTGCCCGTGGATGCCGGGAGGGGCCTGGCTGGCAGCCCCTCCGGCCCCCTCGTGCCAGCAGCGGTCAGGCTGGGCCGGGCTCAGGGCGTCCCTTCGGGGCTTCCCTCCGCAGCAAGCTTCATCTCCCCAGAGAAGAGTCGCAGGACGCTGCCGACCCCCGCGGGGAACAGCAGTGGCACCTCCCTGCTGGGCCCCAGCCTGCTGGACGGGAACTCGCGGGACTCGTTCGTGTCCAGGTCCCTGGCCGACGTAGCGGAGGTAAGTGCTGCTGGGCTGCTGCCCTCTTCGCCTGCACTTGACCGCCCACCCCTTGTGGAGGGTGCCCCGTTCCCCCAGGCCTGCGCAGGGGCTGTGAGGAACTGCTGGCCGTCACTGGAAGGCCAAGAGGGCAGGCGCCAGTGCGGGGCCCTGGCTTCTCTGGGCGTGGAGGCACCTGGCATGCTGGCCGGCCTTCCTTCCCACCTGGCGGCAGGCACCAACCAGCCAGAGCAGGGCCTGAGTCCCACCCCGTCGTCTCACCGGCTTTGTCGCCCCGGGCGGGCAGTGCTTTTCTCTGCCTCAGTCCGCTCATCTGCAAAGTGCCCTTGCCATAGCGGAAGGGTAGGTGGCGGGCAAGCAGGTGTCACCGTGGCTGCTGCCCACGGCATCCTGACCCACCCTGCCCTGCTGGGCCCGGCCGGGCGCAGGCGCTCGCAGCTGCCTCCCCCGTCCCCTTGGCTTCTCCGCAGGTCGGGCGGTGATAGGTGTCGGGTCACGGCAGGTCCTTGCATGACAGCCAGGCTCAGGCTGTGGCCCTCGGCGCTGCCGGGATTCAGTGCCTCCCCTCTCTTTGGCCATAGCCTGTTCCCGTAGCCACCTGTGCTTTCCTTAGGCACAGGTGACATCTGGGGCAGGCAAGGCTTTCTAAGTGAGGACAGGTCAGTGGGTAGCTGGCGCCAGGTGCTGCCAGAGAGGTCTGGCCGTGAGGGCACGGGCACCGGGGGAGGATGGCCACTCTCAAGTCCTGGCTCCCAGGACCAGAGCGTCAGCGTCTGCCTCCCGGCCAGGCACCTGGGGGGCCCTGGGCCAAGCACAGCCAGCCACTGCCTTCCCGCGGGCCCTTCGGCGTTTTTGGTGTGCTGATGCGAGCTGTCCGTCTTAGGAGGAGTGGGTGGAAAGCCTGGGGAGAATCCTGTGCTGAGCCAGGCTTAACTGGGCGTTTTGGGTTTTTTTTGTTTTTGTTTTTAACTATTGTGGAAAATGTCTGCCAAGCATGAATACAGATAGGATACCCCCTGGCTAGCCTTTCTCAAGCCTGTTTGGCCACAGAACCTTTATTCACAGAGCACCTTATGGCACAAACGTTTCCTGGCCCAGGTTTAGGTGGACGCTTCCGAGTGCCCCCTCCTGTGGCAGTGGGGTGGTACAGGCACGCTCCGGGGGGGGGGCGGGCAGCCGCAGGCACGCTGAGGAAGCAGGGTGCGTGAGTCTGCTGTAGGGACCCAGGCTCCTCTGTCTTGAGTGAGCTCCCCGGAGGCGCGTTGCTCGTGAAAGAGCAGCGCCGAGCGGAGACACGGCTGACGTTGGCGAGACGCCGAGCCCCTCGCCAGGCTCTGCAGGATGGCAGCCGAGTGCTCCACTAGCACTCTACACTGTGACTATGTTTGCTTGAGGAAACTGTTTTTAGCGCATTTTAGGTTTGTGGGAAGAAAGTCCCCGTGCTTCCCCACGCGCGCACGCAGCTCCTCTTCTGAGCGGCGTCTTGCAGGAGTGTGCCGTTTGCCATGCCTGCGTTAGCCGCGTGGTCCTGGTCCCCCAGACGCACGTTCTGAAACTGGATGCAGCCATCAGGTGGCCAGGGCTGTGTGCAAGCGAAGGGCGAGGAGTGGACTAGGCGAGGGTGGGCGGTGCTGGAGGCTGCTGGTGGGAGAAGGTCTCTGCTCATCTTTGTCTTTGAAATCTCTCCTGGTTGAAAGTTTAACCTTGTGCCATGGCCCTGCGCCGAGTTTTCCAGATGCCTCTCATTCGTTCGTCATCATGCTACTCATTGACTAACATTTTCCCAGATGAGGCTTCCATTCTAGGAATGGAGACGGGCGGGTGGTGAAGACAGAGGACCAGGCACCAGAGCCCTGGCCCTGCAGCTCGCTCGTTGCCTGCCACACCTCGTCCTACCCACTGTGCCTTGTTCTCCATCCTCTGCTGTTTCTCAAACAGCCAAAGCCTGGTCTTGCCCCAGGGCCTTTGCGCTTGCCAGCTCCCCCGCCTCGACCGTGCTCTGGGGAGCTCACTCAAGGCAGAGGAGCCTGGGTCCCTACAGCAGACTCACACCCAGGACTCGCGCCACCCCGCCCCACCCCTGCGCCCCAGCACCACCTGTCTCTCCCAGCCCAGAGCTCACAGGCAGGGGGCCACTGTTCCCAGCACCTGGAGGCGGCCGGCCCACAGCAGGGGTCGTTCTGCACGGCCCCTCAGCACAGGGCTCGGTGCCAGCAGGCGCTGGCCATCAGTGGCTGCGGCCTGGACTCGGCCTCCCTGTGCCTTCTGTCCGCAGGTGGTGGACTCCCAGCTGGCGTGCATGATGAACGAGAGCAGCGTCGACTACATCTCGCGCTTTAGCGACCTGGCCCAGGAGCTGTCCATTGCAGACCCTGCGCGCCGCGAGGCGCTGTTTGATGGCGGTGGAGGGGGACCTCCAGTTGGTGACCTCTCCCAGTGACAGCACCTCGTGGTGGGGGCACCCTGGAAGCTGCAGAGGGGCTTCATGGGGCCGTTGGTCTCTCACTGTGCAGGCGTAGCCTTTTCCCCACCAGAGAAAACAGCAACCAAGCCCACGCCCCCCAGAAGACGGTCCGATCAGAGGCCCTCTGCGTTCTGGGATGCGCAGCCATGTCCCAGCAGGCAGGGGGCCGAGGATGTGCTGTGCAGCATCGGAGCAGGGCCCGCTAGTCCCGGGGCCCCAGGCGGGGTCTGCAGCCCAGCTTATGCTTCTGTCTGGGCTGCCGCGTCGGACGTTCCGGGGCGTTTTCCTTCTGGGAGAAGGAAGTGGGAAGGCCTCGATGTAGTTGTTGCGTCCCGGGGAGCTGCCTTCTCCCCTCGCTCTCCAGGGAGGCCACAGGCCACCGCAGCCTGCCTCCCTGGCTCCATCTGTGGAGTGGAGCGGGGGTGGGGCGGGGAGGGCAGCAGGGCTGGTCCACGCTCCGGCCTGGCAGTGCTGGCCCTGTGCAGAGGGTGCCAGCCACCCCGGGATGCTGGCCCTTGACCAGCGCTTCCCCGTCTAGAGGTTCTGTCCTGACTTAACAGGAGGGGGAAAGAATCATGTCTTGTGTGTCATACGGACTTTGAGGAAAGTCCTGCTGAGCTGCTGGAGAACTGTTTCCCTGTGTTTGAAGAATGAAGCCCTGTTTAGTCATTTTCCTTGGTGGTCCCCCGGCACGTGTCTGCTAGGCCACGTGGGACGTCAGTGCTCCTGATAAGCTGATAAGCTCCTGAACTTTTGATGTGTTTCACTCGGCATCTGTCACATGTCCGCCTTTACGGGAGAAGTCGTCCCCTCCCTCACCCCCCCCCCCCCCCGTCTCCTCCACTCCTTGTCTTGCTGCGCAGAGCGCTCCCTGAGGCTTCAGCCCCTTGGCCCCCTGCTCTACTCCCTGTTTGTGGCGTCCGAGCGATGGTTCAGTCCTCGGGGTGCAGGCAGAGCTCGCCCGGCTGTTTCCCTGGTGGCCAGTTACCACAGCCGGTCCAGTCTCCAGTCCTCCCCGGGTGGCTCTAGCAAGGGCCCCTTTGGCTTCTGTCTGGGGAGGCCCAAGCCCACAAGTCCCCACGTGGTCGTCTCAGTGTGGCCGGGAGTCACAGCTGGGTTGCTGGGCAGGCAATACCTGCATCCCCATCTCACCTGTGCCTTCCTGGGTGGAGTTGGCTTTTCTGGCCCCCTGAACCTCCCACTGTGTCTGCTGCCCCTCCCATCATGGGGAGCCTCAGCCTTGTGGCCAAGCCTGGCCTCCCTCCCTCCACGACCACAGAGGGAGCCAGCGAGGAGCAAGCAGGCACAGCTCTGGATCCCGTGTCTCCAGCTGGTGCAGCCCCTCTAGAAGGTTCCAGCACAGAGCCGTGGGAGGGTCAGCTCAGGCAGGAGCTGCCTCTTTTCTCTCACAAGCATTTCCAAGAGCTATTGCCTCGGGAGCACAGACCTCACCCACGGGCCAGTGCGTTTAGCTCCTCCGGGCTCGTGAGAGCACTGCCCGGAGGCTCGAGGACAGAGGCTGACGTCTGAGCCAGAGCGTCTGAGCTAGCTTGGGCTCCAGCCAGGCCGGTGGCCTCCTGGGATTAGCCCCTCGATGGGAACAAGCCGGGGCATCTGGCTCTGCTGGGTCTCCAGGCCAGGCCACCAGGCCTGGTGTGCGGGCAGGCCAAGGGGGAGGATGGGAAACCTCACGGCCTGTAATAAAGCCGGCATGATTTCAGGGAATTCTGATGCTTCTCTAGCTACCAGGCACGTACAAGCATCTGCTTGTCACAGTCAAGGGAAAACAATGTCATTTGTAGCAGAAAAAAAAAATGGCTGCATTTTCTCCCAACCCAAATGAATATATGTGTCTAAAAACAGACAACTGTTAAGGGCTGGAATTTTCAAGAGACCTCAGTGAAGTCTCCCACTTCGTGCACCTTCCTCTGCCTTTACAGTGGAAATGAGGATAGCCTCTGTGCAAACCCAGGGCTTCCTCTGTGCATCTGAGCGCGTGGTGACGAAGATGAGATCAGTTTCTTAGAAAAGTCTTTCCCTAACGTCTGGAACCCTTTTCTGGATTCATTTTTTCTAAAGGTGGAGACGGAGCATCTCCGGCTAAGGGAGTCGGCGGTTTGGGCCCCGACCCTTTCTCGGGAACATCGTGGTGGGTGTCCCTCTGTGGGAGATGCAGAGGCCAGTCCCTGAGCTCACAGGCACTTCCTGGCAGCAGCTTCCTGCATCTCCCTGTCTTCTGGGTAGAGTATCTGCTCAGGGATGGGCCGTGGGGACCTGTCACCAGTGGAAGCACTTGTGTTGCCACATCTCCAGCTTGTCGGCCTCCGAATCGTCTCCGTAGAATTCTGTACTGTGGCCCGATACTCGTGGGTGTCCTTTCCAGCTTAAGGATCTTTACCCACATCGCATTACCTACAAACTTGTTTTGCAGAGAAGTCGGACTACAAGATGGCTGGAAACGTGAGAAGGAATCGAGCAGCTGTATTTTTTTTTTTTTTTTTTTTTTTTTGTTGAAACATTCAGATCTGTCAGATATATTTGTGAGGAAATAAGGCACTTTTTCATAAGGAAAAAAAGGGAAAGCTTATTTAAAAGGGGGGTGGTGGTGGAGGAAACCCACAACAAACCTTTCCCAACTCTCCGAACTCTCCGAATCTCGCAGTCCTTTGTAAGCCAGGTGAGGTCAGTTCGGCCTTGGAAGCACTACAGCACCTGTCCCCACGTCCCAGAGCAGGGTGGCTGGCGCTGAGGCTGGCGGCTGGGCAGCAGGGTGTGATGCCATTCCCTCTAATAAGAGTTAAGCCATATCACCTAAGGTTTGGGGCTTGTTTGGGATGTGAATTTGTTTCATAGATTATAAATAGACATATACAGCGTATGTATAGAGCGGAATGCCTGTCCTTCCTGATTATTTTTTTGTACCATACTGTAAATTATATTATTTATTCTTTAACAATTTGGGGAATAAAAGGTGTTTTGGTTATTTAAGGTAATAAAAGCTGTTGAGATTCTTATGTTTAAGCCCCCAGGCCCACGTGTACATGTCTGCATTCTTGGGCATACACGCGCGCTGGCACCTGCTCTACTCGCCGCTTTCCGCCCTTCCTCTAAGTGAGCGGCGCGCGCTCGTCGAGCAGCCCGCGGCCCTCCCCGGCCCGCCCGCTGCCCAATCCCGGCGCCCGGCTGCCTGAGCGGCGTCGGCGCCTACCAACCGGCGGCGTGGGGGCGGGCCCAGGCTCCCGGTCGGCTGCGGAGGTCTGATTGGCACTGCCGGCGCCCAATAAGCGCGGGCGGACGGGCCTCGCGTCCCTGAGCGGGGCCGGGCGGGAAGCGCAGAGCGGCGGCTGCGGGAGGCGCGGGCGACATGTTCCAGGCCTCGGAGGGCGAGCGCGGCCCGGCGGGCCCCAGGTGCGGCGGGGTGCGGGCCCGAGGGGAGGCGCCCCAGTGCGGCGGCGGGGGCGTGGGGCGCGGGGCCCGCCGGCGCCCGTGCGTGCGGCGGGGCCGCGGGGAGGCCTCCGGCTCGGAGCTGGTTCGTGGGCCTGGTGCGCCGCTCCGCCTTTTGGAAGCTGAGCTTGAGCGCCCCTGCCTTTCTCCGCTCGTCTTGCCTGAGCTTAGCGTGTGCGGGGCCTTCGGCGGCCCGAGAGCTGCCCGCGTGGGGAGGCGGCCTCTCCCCGTGCGCGTGGCGCAGGGGCTGAAGCCCCAGCCAGCGTGAGCCCGGAGGCGCCTTGGCCGCCCGGAGGGTCGGGCCCGCGAGCGGGAGCCCTGGGCGGCGGGGTGTGTCCCCACCAGCGCCGAGGCCCCCTCCCCTGGGCAGGGCCGCCCCTCTCCTCGCTCCTCTGTTTTCCAGCCTTTCCAGCGCCGCCAGGCCGGAGTGGGCCGAGTGCGGGGAGCACGCTTGCGTTCTCGGGGCCTCAGCTGCAGGTTTCCGTGGCGGGCCTGCAGGAGCAGGAGTAGAGGGAGGGAGCGTGACAGGCTCCCAGCGAAACGCTCCCCAGGACCCGCTGCACCCCCTAAGCGCCGTGCGGTTGGGTGGGGGGTGGCCGGGAGCCCGGGCTGCCTGCCGGAGGAGGCCTTCCGGAGCCGCTCCCCTTTGTCTACACCGCCTGGCACCAGGAAGCGCTGGTGCAGTCACCAGCGAGTCCCAGGCGGCACCGGGGCCCACGCTGCTTTGGGGCGTCCCCGCCTGGAGAGGATGTTAGAAAAAGGAGGACAGGCTTCCCTCTGGGACGTCGAAGGAGGAGAGCCAAGGCCTGAGCTGGCTGAAGGACCGTCGGGCGCCCCGCGCTGCGCCCGAGGCTGTGCGTTTGCTCGGCCGTCTTCCCGCTCGTTGCACCCTCCAGGCTTCGGCGTCTCCCCCAGCTCCTGGGAGGGGGCTTAGCCGGTGCCAGAGGGAGTGTGAGGGGTCAGGGCCTTTGCCTCCAGCTGGACGTTTCCTCTGCCATCGAGCTCCTTGGAGCCTGCGGCCTGCGCCGCTTCTCCCCGTCGGGGCCCTCGCCAGATTTCCACCAGAGCGTTCCGAAAGGTGGGGACAGGCTGCTGGAGAGCGAGGGCGCCCTGCCTTCCCGAGCGGGAAGATCCGCCTCGACGGATGGGGAAGGGCCGCCACCGAGGGCCAGAGGCAGCAGGCAGCGTGCCTGCGTGGTGACTCGCCTTCGCTGTGCTCGGGGCACGTCGCCACCCCCGGGAGCCTGGCGTCGCTGGCTCCATTGTGACTGAAACGCCCACTTTGCGGCCGGGGAGCCCATTCACGTGACTGCCCCTTCCCTGGTGGCTCGGCCTCTGCGGACAGCCATCTCCCTGTAAGACACTCAGAAAAGCACACAGAACCGTGGAATGGACACTCGGTTTTCCACCCCTGTACTAGATGTGGTCGCCTGCACTCACGGCCCGTGCCTTGATAGTGCCCTGTCCACACAGAGGTCACAGGCTCAGCGGGCAGCGCCTGTCTCCCCGCAGCCCACGGCCACCACCTCGCACAGCTGAGCCGCCACTAAGCTCAGTAAAGGCTTCCTCTTTCCCACGACCAAGGCCGGCATGCAGGGCGCTTAGAGGAGAGGCTGGAGACGGGGCCAATGGCCAGAGCTTTGCGTCTGGACAGGTGAGCCCTGAGTGCTCGTGGTCAGCTCAGGACCTGGAGGCTTCCCCCCAAGTCAGCCAGCATAAACTGCGCCCACATCGGCTTGGGGTTTGACCAAATTCAGTTCCCTTTTCGCGATGGGGATCTCTGTCCCTTTTTTCAAGGAGACGTCCGAGGCCCACACGTGAGATGTGCCGCCGTGGGCCTGGGGGACCAGGGCTCTGTGGGGATAAGCAGCAGGAGGTCTGTGCCCCCGACGAGGTGCCCGCCACGAGGTCGCCGTCAGCCCTTTCTGATTTAAGCCTGGGGATTTGAAGAAACGTTTTTTTTTATACAGTCGTTTTTTTGCCTCCGTAGGAAACACTGAACGGGCAGGTTCGGCACAGCCGCCTCCCGAGCAGAAGAGGACCTGGCCTGGGCCCCTGCCGGCAGGTTAAGGGCTCCCTTCCCTTGACGTCGAGCTTCACGACGAGACACAAAACGTTTTGAGGCTGAAATCCTGAAGGGTGTTCGCCTGACCTTCCGGTGAGGTCTGGTCAGCAGCACTGCTCTGGTGTTGGCTCGAGCCCTGTGGATTTGGGGTATCTCCAGGCGCAGGGTCCTGGACGGTCCAGCTGCCATTGGCTGGTGAGACGGCGTGGCTGCGCGCGGGCTCAGGCCCAGCTCAGCAAGGGCCTTCCTGGGTGTGCTGCGTGGAAGCCTGCGGGTTTAGTGTGTCTCCGCTCTGCTGCCGGCGTAGGCGGGCTCTGGGGCAGGGCAGGTTCTGTGGCAGGTCCTCGGGTCTTCAGTCGTTGCGGCAAAACTGACTCGAGGTCTGGATCTTCTCCTGGAAACATCTGCCTTGAAACTTCCACACGGTACGCAAGGCCACTTCCTACAGACCGAGGCTCGAGGTAGGCAGTGCTGCCCCTGGCGGCGCTGCGGGAACGCCGTGTTCTCCGTGAGGTTCCTGGGAGGCCACGGTATTGCAGAGACTGCACACTCACTGACCCTGGAGAGGTTGATCTTTGATATACTTTACTCAACCGAATC
Organism: Tolypeutes matacus; assembly: GCA_026826555.1. NCBI lineage: Eukaryota > Metazoa > Chordata > Mammalia > Cingulata > Chlamyphoridae > Tolypeutes > Tolypeutes matacus. The sequence continues at coordinate 226,226 of JAKSZT010054579.1, forward strand.
TGCGCAAAATATTTCTGCAGACTGTGCTCGGTGTTGAAGGAGTTGAGCGTGTGTGTGCTTCGTGCTGGGCTTGGAAACCAGTGTGTGGTTTATCCTTGACAGCCTGTCTCAGGCCACATGGGGTGGCCCTGGCGGCTAGCGGCTGCCACGCTGGGGCGGGCAGGTCTGGGCCTGTGGACGCCTGGAGGGGGTCCGCTCGCTTATTTCTAGAGACCGTAAGAGGCACTCGAGCGTGGCCAGCCTCGACCCAGGCTCTTCTACTTCCTGGTGACCTCGGGCAGTTTACCTGGTTTCTCTTTCTTGTCTCATCGTCCACCACGCCTGCCTCCCAGGGTTTTTGAGGATGAAGCGGCTGTGATCCATGCGTCACGCATACCGCTTCCCTGCGGCGCCTGGCATGTCGCTAGCGCTCCACTGGTGTACGCTGCAGAATTCAGCACAAGCGAATGCAGCTGCCTTTTCCTGCTTTGAGGAAACTGTCGAACTTTACTCATGAGAGGTCTTAGGAGTGACTTCAAAACATAGAGGTTTCTGGAAGTCTTTCGGGTAACTGGGATGTACATAGAATGCTTCTGAGGGAACCTAGGTGCTGAAGGAAGTTTTCCGTACGGCAGGGTCGGCTCTGCGCCGGCATTGGGTGGTCGCCTTGCGCCGCCTGGTTCCGCCGTGGCCCCTGCGCTGCGCCAAGCCTGGAGGTCGACCGCCAGTAACTTGCGTTTCCTCTGTACATAGAGCAGCGAAGGCCCCAGGAGGAGAACCTACCGATCCTTTCGGAGGTCCGGAAGAAGGGGCTCCTCCCAGCAGGCCCAACAGGATGGCGTCGAGTATCTTTGGACCAACCGAAGAGCCTCAGAATGTTCCCAAGAGGACAAACCCCCCAGGTAGGGCGTGTGTGAAGCCTTGCCCTTCGGCCTCCCCCGCTCTCCCGTGCTGCTCGCTCTTTACGTTGAGTCTTCTATTTTCTGGTACAGGCGGCCCTTGTCACCTGGGCTTTCCTGGAGTAAAAGGCCGTCCTGGTCTCTCTCTCCTCTTGTGAAGGTGGCTCGAGCATCCTTGAGTGCTCCCTCTGTTCTCCTGTCATTGGTCGAGCGCGGAGAGCCACGGGGTCACGACAGGGCCCCCGCGCCTGCCAGGGGCTCTCAGTCGAGCGAAGGGGTCGGATGTCCTGTGGACCCCTAGAGGATGCGGTTCCGGAGGGTGAACAAATTGTGGCAAGCTCAGGCATTTTTCTCGGGAAGAGTTTTTGTTTTTTATTAGCTCGTCGCAGGTCGAAGCTAGAAGGCGTGAAGTGGACTAGCACACGCTTCTGCTAGAGGGCTCTTCAGCGTCCGCCCGCCCTCTGGGGCCACGGCGCGAGAGTGTCTCGGCAAATGGTTCTCTCGGCTTACAAAACGTCTGCCGTAGGCGCCACGGCCGCCGAGTGCTTTCCCATGTCTGCATCCACGAGGGGCAAACCAGGTTTGCTCCTTCTTGAAGACGTGAGAGGACGGGCAGGAGTCGGCATCTCATGGAGAGGATAAAGTCCTGCAGAATCAGAGCTGGAGCCACTCTCTGCCCCGCCCGGCCTTGAGTTCAGCTGTTTCCTGACCACGCCTGGGGTAGCAAAAGCAGCCGGTTCAAAGCTCGTCGCCCAGGTGGCCGGCGGTGGCTGTAGGGGCCACGGGGCTGGCGATTCTGAACATGGTGGTGGGGGAAGCAGGGGGCTTTGCTCAGCGTCCCGCTCGGTGCAGGGGCCGCTCTGGGACGCAGGCGCGGCGTGGGCCAGGACTGCGCAGCCCTCCCAGCGGTACAGGACAGCAGGTGCTGTGTCCCGGGGCGGGGGGCACAGAGTCGAGCCTGGGCCTGGCCTGCAGGGGCTTCTCAGGAGTTTCCCTGGAGGGCTTGGGCTGCCCAGAAAGTGGCAGCCGGCGCAGCATCACAAGACCTTGTGCTCTTGAGCTGTGGGTCGGGACCGCCGCTGCGGCTCCCTCTGCTGAATCGCTGCTTCTCGCAGCCCTGCTCTTGTCGGCTTTGTTTGCCATCCCTGCAAGTGCCCTTTGAAAAGCGCCTGTGATGAATTATCGCAGGGAAACTGCAAGCTGCGTGCGCCTGGCCCAAAGTCCTGCCCTTGCGTCGCAGCCCTGCAGCTCGAGTGCACGAGGCGGCACGCACGCCGCCGAGCACACAGCACCTGTTGAGAATTGACAGGACCGTCCTTCCCGTGGTTCATTTCGGCTTCCTTACAGGCTCTGTGGCCTTTGCTAGTTGCCAGGTTTGGGTTTGGGGCTTCCACAGGCAGTTTTCCCTGCTCTCCTAACAGTGGTAGTTCATCTTGTGGCTGGGGTGCTCTGCCAGCATCTCTTTCATCTAGTTTTTACTACAACTCTAGGAGTAGGTGTTTTTTCCCTTTATAGAAGAGGAAACTGATGATCAGGGAGGCTCCCTGCTGTGTCTAAGGCCCCACAGCTAATTAGTGGTAGAATCGGCCTTAGGATGTAAACTTATCTCCTCAGCCTATCTGTTGGGATAAATGTCTCAAAACAGAATCATTCAGACAAAGATTTTGTGAACTTGAAATACTGACAGATGCTTACGACGGCTCTTTGAAGAGGTTGCCTAGTTTTTACCCAGAATGTTCATACCTGCCTGTTTCCCCAAACGCTTGCCAGCATGGTGGTGGTGATCTTCTGCAATCTGGTTTTGAAAAGCACGTGCCTTAAGTTTTTTTTTCTTCAGTTCTGAGTGTATTTGGGCATCTTTTCCAGCTTCCAGACTGAAGTTGTCTTTGAAGCAAAACGATTAGTAGTAGAGACCAGACACAAATAACTCACAGCAATCCTTCATGGAGTTCACAGAACTAGGTTGTTTCACGTTGTGCATGTAAGCGGTAAAATGATTAAAAACAGCACGGGTGCAGTTTCCAGAAAACGCGGGAGGGCGGGGCCGGAAAGGCTCTGCCGCGGTGGCCACGGGGCGTCTGCTCCGTGCCCGCTGGTGAGAGTCAGGTACTTCAGATGGAGTCTCTGGTCCTCCACGATTAAAGGGGCTGAACAGCCGTTTCAGAAAGCGCTTCGTGCGGCTTTGGCAGCGCATCCCTCGCGGTGGCCCCATGGCCGGGGCTGCCCTCCACGCCGCCCATGCAGGCACCTCGCCTCGCCCAGGCGGGGCCTGGTGTTACTTATCCCCTTCATTAAGACGAGAACGTGGGGCTGAAGGAAGGCTGTGTTGCTCGGGGGTGACTGCATGGGGCTCCCACCTGCTCTCGCGTCCCAGCAGCCAGAGCCAGTACCACGCGGTGGGGCGGCCTCACGCTGCGGAGATTTGAGGCCGCGCGAGGTCCAGGGTGGCGGCATCAGCAGCGCCTCCTCCCCAAGCCTGGCACCCGGGCATGCTCTCATGAGCCAGGGCTCTCCCGACACCTGGCGACACACGTGGCGGCGTCCTCCCCGTTGGCTCTGGCTGCTCCCGAGGCCCCCAGCAGGGCTCGAGAGCCGTCCCGCCAGCCGGGCGCCCTCCTGAAGCCACCGCGTCAAGGTGCTGTTCAGGCGTGTTTTCCAGGGGCCGCCTCAGCACCCTGCAGTCTCGCAGGCATCGAGCACGCAGAGGTCCAGGCGTCTCTCCCCTCCCCGGACCGTGACTGTCAGCGCCTCTTCCTGAGGAGGGGCCCCGATTCCTCAGAAAGGCAGGGAGCCCCGGCCTGAGCCCCCGCCACCTGAAAGGCCCCTGGCCCCGGCAGGCCCCACCCCGCACCCGTGCTCCCAGTGCTTCGCCCCAGCCCAGGTCCCGAGGGGAGCGCTGGGGGCGCGCTTTACATCCCCATAGGAACTGTGTTCTGAACACCGGAAATGCGAAAGGGCACAGCTCTCGGTCAAAACGTTGGGGGGCTGCTCTTGCCGCTGCCCCGCTGAACCCACTTCCCACACACTCACACTCGCCCCCACGGGTAACCACTGTTTTGGGGGGTAGTGGGTCAATCACTTATTTTTTTACTCAGATACAAGCAAATAAGAAAGTCCCCCTTTTAAAGTGTTTATTTCCCCCTTGCTTTTACTTTGAAAGCTGCGTCCAAGATGAGTTGTTTTGCACCTTTCTCTTTTCACTGAGCAACGCCTGGGAGCCCGGGCAGCTCGTGGAGGGCCCACGGGGCCCCGGGAGGTGGGTGCTCTTGCCCCCGTGTCCTGCCGACATCACAGCTGGCGGTGGTGCTGGCCTCCCTTCCCCTTGTGAGTGAGAAAGCCTGGGTCGCCAGGCTGCGCTGCGCTGAGTGAAGAACCTGCCATTGCTGGGCGGGACGGCCTCCCTGTCGCGGGGGCGTCTGCTTTCATGTCCAGCCCTGAGGCATCAGCCCACAAAGTGTTGCATCAGGACATGCACATCTTAATTTGGCTTAGCAAGTCGCCTGCACCTGGCGTCGACTGCTTGGAACTTGCTGACGTTTGTGGTTGTCACTGAAGGTTCCAGGCAGGATGAGGTCGGAACGCCTGATAAATGTAATTTTCCGGATTGCAGCTTTGCCCTGGATAGGGTGCGTACCTAAATTCAGAGCTCTATGTGACCCAAAAATTCAGGAGTTTATTTTTAATCTCCTAAAAGCTTTTCCTAAGTTAAAGGAAGAATGGGGCAGTTCAGAGTTAAGGAAAGCTCTAGAGGGAGAGTGTGCTGTTTCATGCTCTCTCAACTCTAGAGGCCCCAGGTAGAGGGCTTGGGTGTGATGTGGTCGTCAGGGATGAGCTGAGCCTGGCCGCCCTGCCCAGTGGGCCTGGCACGAGGGTGTGGGTGGGAGAGGCCCTGCAGGGCACCTGCCGGGAGAGGCGAGGGGGGTGCGTCCTAGACGGCTCACCGTTGTATGGTTCTTTCTGCAGGCGGAAAGGGAAGCGGAATCTTCGAGGAGCCTGCGCCTGCACAGACTCGGCAGCGAATGAACCCGCCTGGCGGGAAGGCCAGTGACATTTTTGGGTCTCCCATCACTGCCTCTTCCCCCTCGGCACACCCAAACAAACCCAAGGTATGGGCTGCAGTCAGGGCAGACACGAAGGGAAGGCAGACGCTGAGCCCAGGCTCTTGGAACGCTCCGGGGCAGGCACGACCTGCTATCGGGAAGCCATGCGCTGAGGCATGTTGGTATTCCTGCAAGCAGTTATTAGTCATCTCCCCCGAATTGTCCGAGAGGTGTATTCCAACCCCGTGGTGACAAGTCCTCGGGGAAGCCGGTCCCTTAGTAAGCGTGCCACGAGCAGTGCGTGTGAGCTGCAGCGAGGCGCCCCTCCCTTCGGCATTTCTTCGCTGTTTGTGTCTGTCGTGCCAGTTCTTGGTGCACCTTTTCCCTGATGAAAGGCCTAGTGCTCGTGCTCGTCACCTGCGTGGGTTTTCGGTGCTTGGCTAAAGCGTAGCCGATGCCTCTGAACCAGGACGGTGAAGGGCACCGCTGGAATACGATGAGTGTCCTCCCCGTGTACGCAGGCGATGCGTGCTCTCACCTGGACATGGGTGGAAAGCAAACGAATCTCACGCATTGACTTCAGCCTTGCTTGGCGAAGGCCCGTCCCTGCCGCCCCCTCCTGCGTGGGTGGAGGTGGAGCGACTCAGGGCTTACTGCTGTCAGAGCGCACCAGTGATCGTCAGCAATACTTGAACCTGTTTACTAGCTCTCCCGCTTTTTTGTGGCCAAGAGGTATGGTCTAGTTCCCTAAAGGAGCAAGCTCCTAAGTACTCCTGGAGTTGTTTATTCCTGGCTTGCCACCCCCACCCCCCATGCCGGCCGGGTCGGCGGCTGTGCCTGTTTCCAGCCTCGAGTCCCAGGGGAGTCAGGCTTGAGCCTCTGTGTTGTTCCTAGACTGTGATGCTCAGGGCATGAAGGGGTCCTTGGCTGGTCCAGAAATGTCCTAAAAGTCAGCAGATCTCCACCAAGGGAAGGACTTGAGCTGGCCAGGCATGAAGAGAAGGCGCTGCCCGCCACGCGTGGCACGGTGCAGAGACAGGCAGCTCGGCGGAGGGTGTGGGCCTCCTGGTTTGCTTCGCCCCATAGCCTGGGCACCCCCAGCAGGGTGGCTCCACGCAAGGGCAGGGCATGCGCAGTGAGCCAGGAACACCTGGCAAAGCCAGGAGCAAGGACACACCGATGACTGCAGGGATCGTGGCAGGTGGGCGACTTGGGGTGGCACCCACCCAGAGACAGGGCCGCATGGGCCTCTCAGGAGACGCACTGTGTGCATCCCAGTTCGCCGGGTGTTTAGAAGCCACGGGCTCAGTCTGGGACGAGAAACACTGATCTGTCGCCTATGGAGAATGCCAGAGGACCAGCTCGTTACTATGAAAAGTAACCTATAAAGCGACAGAGTCAAGCAGTTAACCAGTGTTTCTTGCGTGAACTATACCTCAGGGTAACAGCTGCTGAAGGAAAGGTACTAAAAAGAGCATTCAGAGTAGTTAACAAAGAAATAATAGTAGAATTTGAACATCACCATTTTGTAAATTTGAAATGAATACTGGATCTCCAAAGAGAGAGAGCAAAAAACTGAGGTTTGTGATGGAAGCCAGTGCCGCCTTTGAATTCTTTTTTTGTTTGTTTTTTGTTTTTTGAGGTACTGGGGCCAGGGATTGAACCTGGGACCTTGTATGTGGGAGGCCAGTGCTCAACCACGGAGCCACATTGGCTTCCCTGAGTTGGGGTTTTTTTTTTTTCCCGTTTGTTTGCTTGTTGTTTGGCTTTTTGTTTTCTGCTTTTGTTTTAGGAGGCACTGGGACCTCCCATGTTGGGAAGCAGGTGCTCAGCCGCCTGAGCCGCATCTGCTCCCCATTTTGAAGTCTTCTTGTCAGAACATTCAAGCCTCGAGCAGATCAGACTTTGCATTAACACTACAGGGTTTCAACCAGAGCAATGCAAAATAGAAGAAACCCTGCAACAAAATAGAAGAAACCCTGCAGCAAACAGTAGAGGAAGGTCCTTGAGATTAAGGAGACTTGAGACACATCCTCCAAGGCAACGTACGGCCCTCGTTTGGATCTGAATTTAAAAACCTGCCTGTGGAGCAGGTGGAGCTCAGTGGTTGAATTCCCATGTACGAGGGCCCAGGTTGAATTCCCAGTATCTCTTTTTTTAAAAAAAACCTTTATAATTTGAGAAATATGAATACCAACTGTTTCTGGTCTTTGAGGAATTATTAATTTTTGTAGTTGTGGGAATGCTATGACTGTGGTGACTTTTTGTTTTTAAGGACATTTTAGTCACGTCTTGAAATATTTATGGATGAAGTGAAATGCCCGGGATCGGGGTTGGGGGGACAGGCTGGCGGCTCAGAGGCACTGTCCCGGCTGCCGTGGGCTCTGCAGGAGTGGGCCATACTGCTGGCTTTACTGTTTATGATTAAAATTGCCCCTGATAAAAGCGCTTTTAAAATTTAGAAGCGAGCCCAAGGTCATTTGTGGCCTGGTTTCTGAGTCACAGCCTGACCTCATGTTTGCTTGTTGCAGGACCATGCTTTCTTAGGTGAAGGAGAAGACCCGAAGTTGGAACCGCAAGGTGAGGTCCTTGTCTTCTGTTCCCCTCCTGAGCGCTTTGCTCCCAGGGTTGCTGCCATGTCCTCTCCTCCTCCAGACCAGCTACCTGCAGCAGTGCAAGTCACGTTTATCGCCGTGAGGATGCAGTGTTTGACGAGGGTCAGGGAAATGGGCTTAGGTGTTTCCAGAACCTTCCAACTGATTACATAGGCTTTCCTTCACTTCTGATCATTGCTAACCAGCCCAGGCCTAAAAACAGATTGTCCTTTCTTGTGTGGTAAAGGGCAGGTATCTAAAACCCTCATGAACCATGGATGAGGGGGAAACTGGCAGGACGAATGAGAAGAGGAGGACATAAAGGAGAGCAGGAAAAGAAGGACTAGAGGTGGCGGAACATCGGGGGGGGGTCCACCTGGCCCACGGGAAGGAAGAGCATGGGCCAGGCGATGGGGGAGCAGGGTCCAGGAATGAGCCGCTCCGCTTGTCAGGCTAGAAGTCGGAATCTGCGTCCCACCTGTGTCTCTAAGCAGACTCTGGGCACTTACTTCTGCCTTTGGGTCACCATGTCCCTAAATTGACAGCCAGCGTACAAGAGAGTTTGTTCACCCTTCCTTGAGAAAGTCCAAAGTCTAGTGTGAGTTAAGCTCGCCCGCCCCTGTTAGACCTCCAGCTAAGACGAGCTCCTTTTTATGCTCACTTTGAGGGAGTTTGCCTTTTAGACTTGGGGTGGAAAAAATGGGAATAGAATCCAGCCCGCAGTAAAAAAAAAAAAAAAAAGACGACTTCTTTAGGACTAAACCAAGCATTAGAATACTAAGCTAAGCCCGTCTTTCTCCCCGTTCAAGTCCTGCATCTGTTACTTCACACCGAATCTTCCCTATACCAGGTGAAAAGCCTTGCTTTATTGTCTTCCCATCACTGCGAGAATGACACAGACTTTTCATTCGCGCAGCTTCGCTTTTGGGGGGGCAGCCTCTAATGGGGTGGTGTGCTGGCTCTGTCCCACAGCCGCAGTGAGCGCCCCACCAGGAGATGAGAAGGGGGGCCCGAGAGGAGCAGACCGCACCCGGGAGCCAGAGCCCATGCCCAGGGCTGACAGCCACGAGCCCAGGCTGGGGCCGCGGCCGCGCTCGCACAACAAGGTCCTGAACCCTCCTGGTGGCAAGTCCAGCATCTCCTTCTACTGAGGAGCTGCCCCTTGGCCGGAGCCAGAGGAGAAACTCGAGAGCTAGGGCACTAAATATCGTTTCTTTTAGCCCAGCGGAGCGGGGGTGGGAGAGGGTTTGTCGTGTACCTGAAGCTGCTCGGGGTTTCTGTGGCCACCTACGGGAGCCACGCAGGGGACCCGGAGACACCCTGGTGGGGTTAAGGCCCTCCCCAGGTGTGCGTTTGTGTGTAATTCCAGGTTCGGGGTGGGTGGGGAGGTGGTGGAGGCAGTGGGGAGGCTGGGTCAGGTGGGATCTTCTGTGTGCTCCGCGGGCTAAACGGACTCTAGGAATGACCGAAACACAGCAAACCTTTCAAGTAATCCAAAGAACACCCAAGACACCCTGTCGTGCTGTGGAAGAGGGGAAACCCTGACACAAGGCAGGGGCGGCTGGGGGTGTGCTAGACAGAACCCCCTTTCCATCCTGACACCTGTTCTTCATGGGAGTAGATTCCACCAGGGAACCCACCGCGGCGGAGTCCAAATCTCCTCTTAATTTATCCCCCGTGTCTTGTCCTGGAAACTCCATTGTTTTTCCTCAGCAGCTTTCAACAAAAGCCAAAAAGTTGCATTTAAAGTGCTTTCTGCAAGTGTTTTGCTCGACAGTTTGGTTCCCTTTTGTTCTCAGTCTTATTCTCTCTGGAAGATCTTTGTGCCCTGGTCTTCGGAAGCGCCCCGTTTTCTGCTGCCTGAAGCCGTGGCCCGTCTTCTGGAGGAGCCTCTGCCTCTCTTCCACAGGCAGTGGTTGTGGTCTCCAGGCTTCTCCTGTGCATTGCTCTTCTTCCTGCCATGAGCCTTAACTTGGCCTCTGCTCTTCACCAGCGACATGGGCAGCTGCTTCACCAGCCGTGGTTCTCCCGCTCAGAGCTCCACCGGCGTCTGGGGGGTGCCTTCAGGCCAGTCAGATGTCTCCAGGCAGTGGGGTTCTTTAGTTCCTTAGAGTGTCTTACTTTACTCCTGTCGATGGGAGGAAGAGGTACTTGGGAACCTGGGCTTCCTAAGTCCAAAATCTCTAATAATATCTGCAGAGCTATTTCTGAAATACCAGCTTCATGTAAATGACTGTTTCTGACACCTTTCCAGGAAAAAGTCTGTTCCTCAGGTACACCAAAGAGGAGGAGGTGCTCAGGCCCCCCTCTGTAAAGCTTTGCAGAATCTCCAGATCATATGTAGCCACAAATCACCTTCCACAGGAGACCAGAAATGGCAGGCCAGGAGGATCAGGAGCTCAGCAGCAGGCCCGTGGTCCTTTCCAGCAGGGATCATGGCCCCTTTGGCTTCAGGCAGATGCTTCTCCTGGCCAGCCTGCAGGCTGCAGCCTCAGATCCCACGCGTGAGTCACGCAGGGCCCTCTACTTAAACAGGGAGGGGGCCTCGGTGGTGGCGGCTTTGGGGATGAGTGCCCATGAGGCCCACACCAAGCGGTAGAAGTTGTTTTGTCCATATTAAAACCGGTCATGGAGTAGCTGGGTTGGCCCCTTCCCGTTGGCCCTGCTACTTCTGTACATTACACCTGCCGAGTGCCGCTGCCCTCCTGGAGGTGGAGGGGCTGCCCGTGGCCCAGCCAAAGATCCTTCTTCCCCTTTTCATTCATCCTGCTGACTTTGGAGCCAAGAAACACTTCTTGCCTCCGGTTTTCAAGTTCTTTGCTACATAGTTGCTTATAAGCAGGTTATTTAGAATTCAGAGCAGCTTTATTCTGCGTTTAAGAACGGTGTCATAAATGGTGGCTAGCTTTCTAAGCCCAGACGCGCTGAGCCGTGTAACTTACAATGCCGATGACATCGTCCAGCGGCAGAGACGAGCAGCGTCTGTAGCCATGGTTTTGATGAGGAGATGGTTTATGAGTTCCACCCCGGCTTGCCCGGAAGAGTCCCAGGCTGCCCCTGGCTACTTGACGCACGTCCCTCCTGTCAGCCAGCAGGAGCAGAGCTCTTCCAACTCCTCGCCACTGGCAGGATTTCTGCATTGGGGATGGAGAGTAAGGAAAACACTACAGTGAGAGCCCAGTGACAGCTTTTCGCCTCACCCCTCTTCCCATCTTTTCCCCCTTCCTTTCCCTCCATGATGGTCTGGGGGTAGGGTTCCAGCTGGGTGGTCTGTTCGTGGGAGCAGCAGGAAAGAGGATCCCTGTGTGGTGCCCAGCAGGGTGCCTGCATGGATTCGGAAGAATGGATTCTAAACGTCGGGGACTGCTGTGTTTGGAGGAGTCCTCTCGGCGTTCTGTTCTCAGCCTCTAAGCTGCCTTGAGAAGTCACTAGCGTCTGTTTTTATTAAGCCTTAAGCCTTTTTTTAGTGCATTTGGTGCCAACGTTTTTCTAGAGCTGTAACAAAAAAAAAGACCCTGAACTCGCATCTCAATGTAATTTTGACAGGAACATTTTGTTATTTTTACAAGGCAGAACTGGGCATATAACAGTTGAATTAAACTTAGCAATCAAGTACTCAAAAGTCTTGGCCTTTTGTGTTTGTGTGTGCTTTCATCAGTGGCCCAGTCTCCAAATTAATCTTGTCAAACATACTATGGATTTAGGTAGAATGACTGGGAACGCGCCAGTAGTGTTTTCAATTTCTGTAAACGACAGGCACTGATTCTTTCCTCTCATATTCCACTTGTTTTCCTAAAGAACAGAGTATCGGATCTGCCTCTGAGTTTCCGCTTTGAAACTGATGACAAGCCCCAAGAGTGTGCACTGCGTTAGCCCATCCTAGGGGTAGGGCAGGCCAAAGGGCTTTCCTCTTTATTTATTAGTATGTCCCACGAGCAGATTCCATGTTCTCACACAGGGCATGGATGCGAGTGATGAAACTTCACAACGCCTGCCCAGAGCGCCCCTCTAGGCCTGGTGTAGGGCTTTCTACACCATTGCCTGCTGGCTCGAGGCCAACCATGAGGACAGAACTCTGGAAAGACGGGTTACCTGAAACACCGGTCTGCATCTGTGCGGCCCCACCTGTCACCTGGAGTGTGGCATGTCTGCTAAGGGCAGCATGAAATCACCTACGTGCAGCAGCCTTTTCAGCTGCAGGTGAGCACCAAGGTCTTGACCACAGCTCCTCTGTCTCCAGGGGCCAGGCAGTGGCTCCACCTGTGGCAGGTGAGGGAATAACAGCCATCCAAGAGTCGCCACTTCAAGTTACACCAGCTGTTGGTAACAACTTCAACAAAGGAAATGAGGGAAACTTACAGGGACTGAGGTGACTTTATCCGGGATTAGGAATACACTTAGAAATTAAAGGGCAAGTCTTGAAACGTGCCCATCTTCCATGTAAGGATCTTGTAATGAGGAAAGAAAGAGAAACCTGAGTCCCAAATTATCTTCCTCAGTCTGAGAAAGAAATTTACTTTTCTCTATTAGTAAGTAAATTCTAATTCTTCAGATTGAATTTTCAAGAACTTACTAGTGCTATTTGGTAAGCAACAACCATGATTTAGTGTGTCATCTTGTTAAAATTTTGTTTTGATTTTTAAGCAATTTCAAGTCACAAATGTGCCGTCATGCCAGCAATCAAAGTTGATGGCCAAGTCAGTTGCCCTCTCCCGGGGGTGGGGGGGGTGGCCTTCCTATAGCGCACTGCTTCAGGAATTCAAAGGGGTTAAAGTTCTGAAAAAGACCCGAGATAGAAGTCTTAGACATTCCCCCAAACCACACACAAACCTCTAGCGTGCTCACCGGGGAGAATGCAATTTCGTCCATTTGTCTTGCCTTATTTTTAAAAAAAATTTATTTTATTTTTTATTTTACCGGGAGGTCCTGGGGATCGAACTCAGGTCCCTCCATATGGGAGATGGACGCTCAACCATTTGAGCCACATCCACCCCCCTGTCTTGCCTTATTTTAAGAATATAAAACTCATTCCTACCTCTTCTCATCTGTTTTTTGCAAGAAAGCTAGTGAGTGCCCACTTAAACCAATACCATCTTGCTTGCAAAATCCTACTATTCTTTTAATCTTTGTAAGAAATTATAAAATTATCCCTTTGTTCATTATTTCGCAATTTTATCTTCTCTCTCCACAGTGGTTACTCTAGGGATTACTAAACAATTAGAAAAAAAAAAAACAAAAAACTCATTCTTATGTACCATTAATTGCATGCTTACTATTTGATTGTAGCTAGAGATAGCGCTGAGTCCCTTTTGTGGATTAGCTCACTTAATCTACCAACATTTGTAGACTCAGTTCTGCAGGTTTGGAAATGGAGACTTAGATTCCGTCACTCAATCAGGATCAAAACCCAGGCAAAACAGTAACAAAAAAACCAGCTGACCTGAATCTGAAACTGTCGGGAACCTCATATAACATCTTGGTGGAGCCAATCAACACCTGTACAGCAAGTGTGCCGCAGGGGAGATATATGTGGGAATTACAGCAGCATGTGGGTGCACTGAATACAGAAGAGGTCAGGACTGGATTTGAGTGGACCTCGAGGCGTTTCTGTAGGTGAAGGCAGGTGAGGGAGCATTTCTCAGCAGTTAAGTAGGCACTGGTTGGTCTCGACCAGAATTCACTGAAAAATTTAGCCTTGGGTTCCTAGAGCCCCCAGGTGCCCAGCAAAGGAAAAGGCAAACCCTCCAGAGCAACTCATTTTAAACGGCCTCAAAGAATTTCCCAGATGAGCCCCAAGGGGCAGGAGCCAGCCAAAACAGACTGCAGAATCGGGCCTGATGCTGTAACTTAGCAGGCACAGCCCCCAAAAAGCCGAAACTACAAGGAATAAGCCTTTGAAACTGGCGAAATATAAGAAAATCGAATAGGGCAAACATTCAAAATACGACCATTAAAATTAAAAACTAAGTGGGCAGGCAAAATAGAGCAGAACAGCTACCCTGGGGTACTGGACACGTCCCCAGGTCAAAGTCGGGGCAGCGCGCGCGGCCGCCACGGGCCCGGCCGGAAGTGCCCCGCCGAGCTTCCGCCCCGAGACGGCGGCCTCTCGCGCGGGGCGGGGCGGGACTTCCGGGGCGGGCGGGCTTCCGGCGAGTGAGCGACGGGCGCGGCGGCGGCGCAGCCTGAGGCGACAGCGGCGGCGGCCTGCGGACCCTCGCGGCGGCCGTGGAGCGGGCCGCGCCGGCGGCGGCGATGGCCGCCCTGATGGAGATCCAGATGGACGAGGGCGGCGGCGTGGTGGTGTACCAGGACGACTACTGCTCGGGCTCGGTGATGTCCGAGCGCGTGTCGGGCCTGGCGGGCTCCATCTACCGCGAGTTCGAGCGCCTCATCCACTGCTACGACGAGGAGGTGGTGAAGGAGCTGATGCCGCTCGTGGTGAACGTGCTGGAGAACCTGGACTCGGTGCTCAGCGAGAACCAGGAGCACGAGGTGGAGCTGGAGCTGCTGCGCGAGGACAACGAGCAGCTGCTCACGCAGTACGAGCGCGAGAAGGCGCTGCGCAGGCAGGCCGAGGAGGTGCGTGGACCCGCCCGTGGGGGGCCCCGCCCCGCGCCCCCAGCCCTGGCCCGCACCTGCCTCCCAGGCACCGCCCAGGGATTTGCGGGCCAGACAGCCCCGTCCCCTCCGGGGCCCGCCGCACGCCAGATGCCGGCCCCCTTTGCTCTTGACGGTGCCGCCACACTGCTTTCCTAGACCCCGATTTTCCTAACTCAGGGCGCCGTAATGCTGAGCCCCCACCCACTCACCGCCCCCGCCATGGGATCTCGGGTTTCCTTACGGCTCTGCAGCCAGAGGCGGTCTGGCGAAATCAGACCTTTTTCTTTGTCCCCAATACAGTATTTTGAAGGTCTATGGCATGTGTGGATTTGGTGGTTGGTGTAAATATAACTAAAGCCGCAATCGGGCTGCGCCAGGTGCCGAGGGCACCTCCCTGGAGGTGCCCTGTGGACCCCTCCCGTGGTGCGATTGTCAGCTACGGAGAAGAGACAGAACGGCCACCCTGGCTTTGCGGGGCTTAAAATAATTTCGAAACATTCAGTTGCATTCTAGGCTGCCTCCATCACCTGGAAATCGCTTGTTTTCAGGCAGTTGTGAGTTGCGGGAAGGAATACCGCCTTCCTCCACGGTCACCGACCAGTGTTTGAGCACTGAGGAAGCGCCTGACCTGGAGCCTTGCCCTTCGTAGAGAAGGAAAGCAGAGCGAGGCAGATTCGGGGTGTGCTTGGCCGCAGACCTGCTCTGTGACCTTGGCTGCTCACTTGCCTGCTCTGGGCTTTGATTTTGCATCCGTCAAATGAGTGAATTGCCCTAGATGACCCTGAACCTGGAAATTGTGACAATCCAGCGGTTGGGGGATGCTCTTTGATTTACAAACAGGAAGTGTTTTATTAAACGAATTTAAATTGATTTTCAATTCATTTAACACATTCTTTACTTTAGGATTGATAAAAGATCATTTCAGTATTTTGACTTTTCCTTAAACCAGGTTGGTTTATACCCTCCTTTGGTTTAAAGCTTATTTGTAAAAATGAACAGTGTCTTAAGTTATTCCTCCTTAGAGTGGTTTATTTAGCTTTGGGGTTCCTGTATCTGTCAAGGGGCTGCTGCTGTCTATGGATCGTGGAGCCAGGCGCTACCAAAACTGAGCTAGATCTGTCAGCGTAAAGGCATGCCAGAGCTCAGAGTGGCCTAGGCGTTTTCCTGGATAGGAATGGCCTGAGAAGTGGAGGCACCCAACCATGGGCACTTGCTGCAGAAGAGCAGGGGGCCAGGACCCAGTGCGCCCCGACTCCTGGCTGGGCTCTTCCTTGTATCAGGCTGTGGGGCTCAGGGGGCCATACCCCAGCCAGGTAACTGGGACACAGGGCACCGCCCCCCACCTCTGGTGGCTCAAATAGCTATTTGATGCCCAGTGGAGGTTTCGGGTGAGTTTCTTTTCCTTTAGTAGTGAATGAGAAAGAACTAAAAGGAGATGAGCCATAACAGTTAAGAATCATAACCTTGCTTAAAAATTAGCTGTGCATATATTAGGCACTGCCTCCGCTCTGTGCAGTTCAAATGTAACCACAAGTGAGCGTGCTTTGCCGGCCTACTTATACACACTGCTGGACTAAGAACTGCTGGGTGTGCATGTGGTTTTCAGAAGCAGTCGGCTTGGAGTTTGAGACCCACCTCTGGGGCAGCTATTCAGAGAAGGTGCGCAGAGAGCTGCATGAGCAGAGAGCGAGGAAGCAAACAAATGGTTGGCCAGCAGCCTCAAGGTTTTGCTTAGGTGCTAGTAGTGTGTCCTTGGAAAGACCTCAAATGACGCTACAGCTAAAGAAACGTTTAGCATTCTAGTTCACTACATCGATACAATAAGTAATCTAAGTAACGATCTAAGTCAGTAACCTAGTGCACTAAATCAAGCAGGCGTGCATTTCAGTTCTGTGGGAGAAGACCACTTTGGCACTGCGGGTTGGCTGCTTTCTCCCGACAGGGAATTGTGATGACGTACTTATGTGTCTAATAACAGAAGGGCTAGAGTATGGCGGGCACCAAGATATCGGTGTCGCAGACTCCTCCTACATGAGCTGTAAAGGGAAGCTCCGTCCCCAGCCATGCTGCTCAAGAAGGCTTAGTCAGAGGAGGTAACTGGAGCCGCCTGCAGCTCTGAGCAGGCATCTGCAGATTTTTAAAAACAGAGGAAAAGCCTCAAGTGGAACAAATATCCATCCCTCTTTTTTCTGACCCGTAGTAACTGCAGCTAAAGATGGCGAGTGTGTTCTGACATCGCGGGGCTAGTTCAGTGGGAATCAGAGCGCGGGGATGCGGGGGTGCCAGCCCCACCCAGACATGTTTCCGTCCCACTCTGGTGCACAGTGACCTTCCCTGTAAAATGAAAGTTGCCACATGGTGAGTGGGTTTCATCTCAAGTGCCAGCTCCAGCCACCGGCCACCGGCCACTGGTTGCCTGAAGAGCCCTGGTGAGATGGATGCAGCAGCGTCGAAGCCCATCAGGAAGGAGGGCTCTGTGGGGTCCAGGCAGCCTTCCACGTCAAGCCAGCGGCATGCAGAGTCTGCTTGTGCGGGTCTCCCGAGCCTGGGCCTCCGGTTCTGCCCCTGACCCTGTATTGGAGAGTGGCAGGTTCCAACCCAGCTCAGTGCAAAATCACAGAGCTAAGTGGACCTGTTTGTGGCTCCTCAAATTTTCACAGAGACTTGAGAAATGTTTGAGCTTTATCTAATAAAAAGTTTTGTTAAAAATCCATCAAAGAGGGGCAGATGTGGCTCAAATGGTTGGACGTCCATATCCCATATGGAGGGACCTGGGTTCGATCCCTAGGACCTCCCGGTAAAAAAAAAAAAAAAAAAATCCATCAAGTTGGTAAGTGGATATAGCTCAAGTGGTTGAGCTCCTGCTTCCCATGTACAAGGTCCCAGGTTCAATCCTCAGTACCTTCTAAAAACAACTAACGAACGAAAAAAACAACTCTTAATGGGGAGCAAATGTAGTTCAGTGGTTGAGCACCTGCTCCCCATGTTTGAGGTCCTGGGTTCAATCCCCTGTACCTCCTAAAAAAAAAAAATTCCATCAAGTCTTTTTTTTGTTGAAAAACAAGACACTTGGAAATAGGCAATTGACTCCGGTAGGGGTAGAGAGTGATGTGTACATTTTGCCCACAGTGTGATCACAGAAGAGTCCGGTCACAGAAACTACATGTGTTGTACTTACCTAGGCAGAAAGAGCCCTTTTCCTTGCAGTGTCCAAATGCTTAGCTTAAAAGAGGAAAAACAGTGTTTGAGAGACAGTGTATGAGTATCAAAAGCCATTGTTTGCTTTTAATACTCCATAGCCCTAAAGAATCTGCTGGTAACAGCCTCCTCCATCTCATCACAAGCAACTCGAGTGGATGCTCTGACCACAAAACACGTGCGTGTGGGTATTTATTCACTCTGTGGCGTTTGAGGCTCTGTAAGGAAAGCAGAGAAGAGGGAAGTTTTATCCAAAACTTAATTTTCTCTAGTTTTAAAAAAAATCATCCATTTTTCAGAAGAACATTTGGAAAGGATTAAGCTGGAGGAAAAAACTCATTATCCTCCTCTATAGTATTCTATAGAGATCATCATTTTGCCCTTCTTTTTTTCCTGGGAGGCACCGAGCATTAAACCCAGGATGTCATGTGTGGGAAGCAGGCACTCATCCAGTGAGCTACACCTGCTTCCCTTTTTCGCCTTTTTTCCATACATGAATTCAGATATTAAATCAGAAGTTTTCATTCTTGTTTCCTGTATTAAAACTAGTAAATTTGCCACTGCTCAGAGGCTGCTATTTCTTTTGCCATGCTGCAGTGATGAGAGGCATTTTAAAACAGTTTCTTTGATTAGATGAAGCTGGTAAGACCTGGTGTCCAAAGCTGCTTTTCCGTCGGCCTCTGAGAGCTGGTCCAGCCTCTCTGTCCAGAGGCAGGGCTCACAGGTCTCCCGCTGCCTTCCCGATCACGGCCTAGAGCAGGCGCAGGGGCCTGGGAGCAGGGCGGCAACACGCGCAATCTCGCGGGAAGGGATCTGGCCTCTGGCCCTGGATGGAGCCTTCACCTTGCCAGCCACATGCACCTTCCTGTGGAGCGCAGGGCAGGCTCCTGTGGTTCTCCTTCAGCCCCACTCCTGTCAATTTCTTCCTCTCGCTGACCACATAGCCTAAAGAGACGACGGCCCAGCCGCGTGGGCGTGACGTGGAAAGAAAGTGTGCTCGCCGCCTCTGTGCACCCGGCATCGGCCACTCCCCTGACTTGCTGCGGGCCAAGGACCTTTCTTTGGTTCGAGTGTATACAGCAGCAGTTCTGTCCAGCAGAGCTTTCTCCTGTGGTGGAAACGTTCTCATTTGTGCTGTCCACGTCAGTAACACTACCACCGGTGGCCACTGAGCACTTGAGGTGTGGCTTGTACAACTGAGGCGCTGAGTTTTAAACTCCATTTTGCTTTGGTGCATTTCAGTTTGAATAGCCACGTGTGGCTGGGGCTGTGGCCAGCACAGGCACACAGACAGGCTGGCTCAGGAGCATTTGCGTCAGGGGGTAACAAATCTCTAAGTCCCTTGGCTTCAGGCAAGAAAGGAGGATGCTTTTTTTTTTTTTTTTTAACCCATTGGACAAATTCCAGAAAAGGGATGATTTCAGAAGCAGGGAGATTCTGCTATAGGAAACCAGAGAGAAGAAAATATTGGGACACGAAAAGAAAAATAAGGAATGCCAGAGTGAGGAAACTCCCCAGATGCTGAGCAGTCTGGGGAGAAATTTCTAGCACCTAGAAAGGGTCTGTCTGGTGTCGAAGCACAGGAGGAAATCTGCCTTGGGCTCCAGCATTTTTCTTTTTATCTGACAGCTTTATCGAGCATCGCTGATGTCCACTGAGCTGCACGTATTTAAAGGGCACAGTGTGGTGAACTTTGACCTACACACACAGCCAGGTAGCCGTCACCAGTCCAGATCGTGGACATAAACATCACCCAAAGCTGCTTCAGGCCCCTCCCTGCTTCCACATCCCCAGCTAACCACTGATCTGCTCTCTGCCACTGTCGACCCATTTCCATCTTCTAGAGCGTGGTGTAAGTGGAATCGTGTGGTCTGTACCCTTTCTTTGATCCGGCTTCTCTCTCTGCCATGACGGCCTTCTGCTCACTCCTCACTGCCTCGCAGTGTGCCGCTGGGTGCAGGCCCACCCGCTCACCTGCAGATGGAGCCGCTGGCCTCGTGGGCTTTGCCACTGGCGCTGCTTGAGCTGGCTGGCGGAGCACCCCAGAAGGCACATGGCCAGACCCACGAGGTTCGAATCAGTGAGTGACCAGTGTTGGGTCTGGAGTGTCTCATGGAATGCCAAGATGGCTTACCACCCCCCATCCAGGAGTGGACAGGCCCAGCCCCAGGGTGGTGAACACTTGTGAGCTGCTCGGAGCCCACTTAGTGTGGCCATTAAGCAGATTGTTTTGGAGGGGGTACCTGTTATGGACAAGAGATTGGGAGAAAAAAAAAAAAAGAAAAAAAAAGAGATTGGGAGATGCCAGGTTAAGTGTGACAGGGTCCTTGTCCTCAAGAAATGTACCCTCCGTCTGGTGGGGTGTGGGAGACAGGCAATAGGGAGTTTAGATTCTTATTCATAGTGACAGATTCCAGTGCTGTCTTTTATTAACATTTCCTGGGTTCCCCACCACCACCCACCCTCCAGCCTCTTATATTTTTCTGCCAGCTTTGGGTTCCATGCTTTGCATTTCTCTACTTTTGGGCTCTTATCCCCTACCTTTTCCGCAAGCCAGTCTTCTTGTAACCGCTCTTTATCCCAAGTCAATAAGTACTGAACGAAAAGCAGATCCCACATGGGTGCTTGTTCAGGTATGTTTCTGTTTACTTCTCTTGAATTTAGAATTTTATTTCTTGAGAGCAAGGCACCTTTTTGTCTGCTGAGGGGATTGTCACTGTACTTGGCATGTTGCTTATAAAACAGAAGAGGGAGCTGGAGTAGAGAAGACAGCTTAAGAAACCAAGGCAGGGAGTGGAGGTGGCTTAAGCAGTTCAGCGCCCACCTCCCACGTGGGAGCTCCCAGGTTCGGTTCCTGGTGCCTCCTAAAGATAAAACAGGCAGACAATGAGAAGAAACCAGGGCAAGCTATTACAGATGCTTCAGAGTAGAATTTTACTTGAGAATAGTTTTTCCCAGGTAAATTTTTCACAGGAGGGGACATTAAGTTAGAATTTTAGTTTCATCTTCATTTTTCTTATTTCTCCTGTTACCATGCTAATTTTCTGTCTGTCTTCCCAGTTTTTAAAAATCTCTGTGACTTAAACCATTTGTGGGGTTGGTTTCTGGAGGATGCCAAATCAAGCGATACTTTTAACATTAAAGCGAGGGCCCCTTGATTTCCCAACCCCAGATGGCTCCTTTGTCTGTTTACTCGTTGTTTGTGCTTGTTGTCTGCTCGTTTTTTTTTTTGTTGTTGTTGTTTTGTTTTTTTCTGCTCGTTATTTTTTGCTTGTTGTCTGTTTTTTCTTTAGGAGGCACTGGGAATCGAACCCGGGACCTTCCTTGTGGGAGGTGGGCGCTCAACTGCTTGAGCTACATCTGCTCCTTGCACATTTGTTTCTCTTTGTTGTTTTGCTCATTGTCTTGCTCATTGTTTTTGCTCATTGTCTGCTCATATTTCCCCATTGTCTGCTCGGTTTTTTGTGGGGTTTTTTGCTCGTCCGCTCATTTGTTTGTCGTCTTTGGGAGGCACCAGGAACCGAACCCAGGACCTCCCATTTTGGAGGTGGGCGCTCAACTGCTTGAGCCACCCGGCCCCTTGATTTTTAACCTGATCCTTGGATTCCTGAGCTGGTGGCCAAATTGCCCAGACTCTGTCTAATACTTGAATACAGAAATGTCCTGCCACCTCCCCATGTTCTATTCAGTGAGCCTCGGGGGCAGCCTCTGTAATTCTGGGGCCACTGCCCATGTCCTGGTCCGTTCACCTGCCCACACTGCCGACATTTGTGGTTTCTAGCCGTTCTGCGTCCAGTAGAAACATTTGATGGTGACTAGGAGCCACTGTGGGTACCGGGTGTGGGCTGTGGTGTCAGCGAGGAGCGAGGAGTGGGCGGCTCCGCTGAGGCCTACCGCTCCCGGCACTCACTCGGCCTGCTGAATCGAGCAGAAAGCGTCTTTCTTTTTGAAATTCACTCAACACTCCCCCACCCCAGGAAGGAAGTAAATTGGTCAAAGAAAGCAAAGGAACAACACCTTTGATTTATTTCTTATACCAAACTGGCCCAAGTTGAATTATTTCCTGTGTGTCACCCCGGCCTAAAGACCAGCTAAGATAGAAGTGCTAGGTTTTATTATGATGTTGGTTTGCTCTGCCATTAAGCTGTCCTTGGATTGTGAACTCACCAACACTTTCATGACTGCACTGTAAGAGTTTACCTGTCTTCTCTCTTGCACACTGGGATTGTGAGTACTGACTGCTATGTCATACTTGTCAGCTTACTTTGCCTTTTTGCGTATAAAATGGGAAGAATCAGGTCATTCTGTAGAATATTGGGAAAAGCTGACTCTTGTATATTTTTTACTGAGTCCTAGATTTATTTATTTATTTTTTTTTTTTTAGGAGGTCCCGGAGATTGAACCCAGGGCCTCTTCCATGGGAAGCAGGTGCTCAACCACTGAGTTCCATCCGCTCCGAGTCCTAGATTTTGAAGGAGCCCATGCTCTCAAGTCATTTCTATATGAGCCTTGAAATTCACTAAAAAAAAAATTCTGAAAACAAAAGTTAACTTTAATTTCAAAACAGCACAGTGTTGGTAGGAGGAGGAAGTGTATCTTAAAAATAAATCTAGGGGAGCGGATGAGGCTCAAGCAGTTGCTTGCCCCCCTCTCACATATGGGAGGTCTCAGGTTTGGTTCCCAGTGCCTCCTAAAGAAGACAGACAAACAAC
Organism: Tolypeutes matacus; assembly: GCA_026826555.1. Taxonomy (NCBI): domain Eukaryota; kingdom Metazoa; phylum Chordata; class Mammalia; order Cingulata; family Chlamyphoridae; genus Tolypeutes; species Tolypeutes matacus. The sequence continues at coordinate 248,248 of JAKSZT010054579.1, forward strand.
GAGCAGACATTGAGCAAGACAACAATCAGACAAAAAAATATATATATATATGAGCAGATGAGCAAAAAACAACAAGTAAACAGACAAGGGAACCATCTGGGGGAGAATAAATAAATTAATTAATTAAACTGATATTTTAAAAGTCTAAAATAGGGAATGGTGTCATATTGATATTTAGAAGTGAGCGTTAGGTATTTCCTATCTGGACTTCAGAGAAAGACCTTGGCATGTTTTCCTTGACCATGGAATTGCTGCCGTTGCTCTTTGGGGCGCCCAGAAGACTTGTCAGTGAGAGCGGCCTCAGCAGCTGTGGGGGTCGCATGCTGCACGATGTCTGGATTAGACTTGGACAGTCGGTAACTTCAAATAAACTTAGATCTGTAGTATGTATTATTAGCATGCTTACAGAAATGTTATGGTTGGCTCTAATCATGCTTTCGGTAGATCTTTGGGACTAAGATACTATCTGCAAAGATTCTTTCAGAGAGGAGATTTTTATTTTTTAAGATCCAGGACCATGCAGATTCTCAACCAAATGGTGATAGTCGGGAGTTTCATTTTCATTAGTTACGTTCATGTTTTGTTATTGTCAGATTCTATTTTTAAATTATTTCGTTTTCTCATGGGTAGGAAAAGCTTTATAGACTTAAATTAGTCTCTACCCTATCCCCCCACTACTGAAAATTTTTTATTCCCTTATATTCAAGTAAATGATCAGTAAATAAAACTATTTTTGCTTCTTTGAAAACATCCATGGAATGTTTTGCGGCTTTCACTCAACTGATGAATATTCCCTAGGACACCCCCCCCGCTCCACAGCACCCCCTTCTTAGAACTTGGGTTCACACTTTACCGCACTGGTTCACTTACCCACTCAGGCTCCCCACGCCATGGGGCGGCTCTTGGTCCCAGAGTCTGGAAGCCAGCCTCCCTCCAGGTGGGTATCTTCTGGCTGGCTGCTTGTCTTCGGGGTTCTTTGGCTCTTCTGGCACATGGCGAGGCACAGGGTGGTGTCTTTTTTCTCTTCTGGGCTCCTTGACTTCTAGCTCCTGGCTGCTTCCCGTGGCTTCTCTATCCAGCTTCTTTTGTGTATAAGAACTTCAGCCATATTGGATTAACCCCCCTGCCCCCAATTCAGTTTGGGTACACCTTGTAATATTGGATGCAAATTGCATATTCAGTTTTGATGAAATGGCTACCTTGCATTTTTGTTGACTCAAGTTACCTTAACGGTATTGAAGTGATTTTTTTCAAGATGGGAAGAAAGAGGATTTCTTTTTTACTGTAGAAAACCCTACGCTCTTTTGTGATGTTTCTGTAAACTCAGAGCCCTAGAGGGTGGCTCTTAGCTCTGTGCTGATGTCTTAGCTTGCAGGCCCCTAGCTAAACCGCTGGCCTGCTCTGCCACATGGCCCTCACCTACAGGGACCCCGCCCCAGAAGGCCGAGCGGGCTCAGGGTTAGCCTGGGCCGGGGGCCCTTGCTGTCTCTGGATTCGCCAGGCATTTTGTTGGCTTAGGATATTGCTCCCACGTGAGTGTCCCCACTCTCAGTTCACACTAGGAAGCCAGATGGACAGGAAAGCTGGAGGAAAGAAAGGTGTTACTGAGTGCTCACCAGTTCCCACCCCTTGGGCTTGGCGAGGTCGGAGGCCGCGTGTAGCGCTGGCGCGTGTGCCTGCACGGCCTCGCCTCTCTGTGCCTGTGCTGCTGCCAGCACAGAGCTGACTGCGGTTTCTTCTCTTGGTTAATGTCCCCACATTTCCTAATGCTGGAAGGCCTTAAAAGATAATCATGCCAGAGGCTCTCTGTCCTTGGCCTGGTTTGGGACCAATTCGCCCAGAAGTCTCTAGGCATATGTTGCTATGTGGTATGACAAGGCTCTTTTGGCACTGTCACTTTGCGTTGATTTTAATTGCCACCTTCCGGGACAAGACTATATGAGAGCTTGCCTGGACCTTCCTCAGACCTGGGAGTAGGTCTCCTTACGTTGTCTTCAGTTTGGAGAGCTTCCAGCTGACCCCGCATGGCAAGTGCAGGGGCTCTGAGGAAGTGAGGTGGGGGTTCTGCTGAAGTGGCACCAGCAGCAAAGGACCTGCTCGTGGTGCTCCAGCTCTGTTCGAGGAGAGTGTGACGTTTCCATCTCCCGCCCTGGGCTGCCCCTCAAGCTGCCCTCAGCAGGCACAGCCTGACTCCCCCGTCCCCTCCCCCGTCCAGCCCTGAGCATGCTCATGTAAAGAGCAAGACCAAGCATTGCGCCTTTCACTGCTTTCCAACAGATTGCGTAGTCAGAAGTAAATACATGAGTGATTCCAATGATTTGTAGGAAAAGTAAGCGGAAATAGCCAAGAAAATGTTGAAAAGGGAGATTTAGAATGGAGAACATATGTCAGATTGTAAGTAAGGAAAGATTTAGAGGGAGGACACGGATCAGATTTTAAGATACTGTAAAGCTACAGTTCAAGTTTTAAAAGCTTTGGTACTGACTAGTAATAGATTATTGGAACAAAATTAAAAGTCCAGAAATACACTTGACTACATATTGGGATTTAGTAGATGATAAAAGGGGCTTTTCAAAGCAATGGGGAGGGGGACAGATGTGGCTCAAATGGTTGGGTGTCCGTCTCCCATATGGAGGGACCTGGGTTCGATCCCTGGGACCTCCCGGTAAAAAAAAACAAAACAAAAAAACAAAACTCTCAAAGCAATGGGGAAAGGCTAAGTTACTAAATAAATGCTGTGGAGTCGACTTCTATACCACAAACACCAGCTACCATCTGGAGGCAGTCCTTGCAGCATGAGACAAGGGTGGATTCCCTCACAGGGCAGATGCAGGGCCTTAGGAATCCAGCGGAGGACAGAGTGAGCTGTTCACAGAAGAGACCACAGACCTGGCCGGCAGATTTACGAAACAATGCTCAGCGTCACTAGTAGGCGAAGTACCAAAAACTCCAGCAGTTATGCTCCACCACTTTTCCCTGCCATATCGACAGGTGCACACGGGGATGGCAAGAGTGCGGGGAAGGGGCTCTCTTACCTTCACCCCTGCCACCCTCTCAAGCCCTGCTCAGGAGGAGGCATCCTTCGGGCAGCGCCCCAGGGCTTTTCCACACAAAGACCTTTGAGGCGCTGGTGGGGGTGGCTGGGTCTGCAGCCGGGGCCACCCAGCTGACTCTCCCTCTGCCAGACGTCCAGACCCTGAAACAAACGGTCACCTTATCTGTCGTGAAAACCCAGCTGGTAGGCATGCTTCCTACAAGGAGATGTCTTGCCTTCTAAGCTCGTAATGTCATTCCTCAGTTTCCTCATCAGCAAAGCTGAGGTGTTTACAGCTCCCTCTGGGGGGGGGGCGCACCTTGACCGCTGCCGGGCCTGTGGGGGCTGCAAGAAAGGCTGCCTCCTCCCCCTCGCCGGCTTTCACTGGAACCTCAGCTCCTACGGCCCTTCAAGACTTGCTTTTATTTTGCAAAGTGCTTTCTTTTCACTTGATTTGACACTAATTTTGCTCAGAAACTTACCCTGTAATGTTAAGATTCCAAATCCAGACCCCTTCCCCTCCTCTTAAAGAACTTGAAGCACTCCTTTGTGGTGCTGGCGATTTACGTGATGACGGCGTCCTGAACTGAGTTGTGACTGAAATGCAGATTTAGGGACAAGCAGACTTTACCTCACGTAGATGGTTAATATTGAGAGAAGGAATATTCTCTTGGAAACAGGACTGGCTACATAATTTGTGGGGCCCATCGCAAAATGAAACTGCAGTCCTCTTGTTCAGAAGTTATTCAGGATCTCAAGACAGGAAGAGCCGAGCATTAAACCAAGTGCTGGGCCCCTCGAAGGGCAGGGCCCTGGGTGGCTGCACAGGCTGCACACCCACCAAGCAGCTCTGAGGGAGATTATCGGCCCCTCCACACCAAAGTCTTTGGGCAGAAGAAAGCAGGAGTATCCAGGAGTTGCATGTGCCTTTAGCTGGTTAGAACAGTCTAGAGTGAATCTCGGAATCTCCTCTGCCCCTGCTCTCCCATGTTTCCCATGCCAAGGCTTGCTTGCAGAGGCTGAGAGGAGCGTGGTGTGGTAGGGAGAGCCCGGCTCTGGGAGGGAAGCCCATGTTCCAGGGCCACCGCTGCTGGCCCAGGCTTTGGAGAAGCCATTGACCTTGGCTCCTTGAAGCCCATGGACCCTCCCTGGAGGGTTTGTAGGAGACACCTCCTGGCCACCACCAGCGCCGTCTCCTGGCACACGCACACGCATGACACCTGTTCTTTTTTTCCTTTCATGTACAGAAATTCATTGAGTTTGAAGATGCCTTGGAGCAAGAGAAGAAAGAGCTGCAGGTCCAGGTGGAGCATTATGAGTTTCAGACTCGCCAGCTGGAGCTGAAGGCCAAAAACTATGCAGATCAGAGTAAGTGGCTGGGCCGCGCCCCTGCGGTGCTAGGGCTGGTGCAGATGGGAAAGCGCCAAGAGCAGAGCCAGCCAGTCCTGTGCTGTCTCACCATGACTGCCTCAGCTACCTCCTTCCCTCTCCTCACCGCTAGGCACCTCTGCTGTCTGCCTCAGGTCCTTTGTGGAAATAAAATAAAAGAGCTAGGCCCCTTCGATCCTGCGGTCAGGCCCGTGCTCCTTCGTGGCCCTTCAGAACAAAGCCCCTGCCACCCGCCGCATCCGGGCGCCTTGCCCTGTGGAGAGGCGATTGCTCTCTTGGTAGGAGAGCTGGGCCCACTGGGGAGCCACCACTCTGGTGACAGTTCTTGGAAGGAGCTTGTGGCCGGTAAAGGGTGTCCATAGCAAAGTCCCATCCCCTGCAAGAAGGGGGAAAAGCACTTTTGATTTTCATTGTTGCAAGAATGATTATTTTAGTTTCCAGAAGTCTTTGTTAAAAATAACTTGAGGGGGACGGATGTGGCTCAGGTGGTTGGGCGTCCGTCTTCCATATGGAGGGACCTGGGTTTGATCCCAGGGACCTCCCGGTAAAATAAATAAATAAAACAATAAATAAAAAATAAAATGTTTAAAAAAAAAAAAATAACTTGAGTGCCAAAATTAGAATTTCCCGTGTCCTTGTAATTCGATGTTTCACTATCTGGGACCTGCTCCGCCTTTCACCCAGTTGCCTTGGCTGGCAGATGCCTTCGTTTCTCTGAGAGGTTCCGATCATATCAGGAGAAACACAAGTCTGATGACGCTTGGCCCACCCGAGTCCAGCCAAGGCTTGCAGGCCATCTGCCGAAGTTAAGCCGCCGAAGCCTGCGGTGGTCGGTGGCCCACAGGGCAGCAGCTTCCCTCCACAGATACGCTCGACAGCATTTCCAAAGTAGAACAAGCCAAATGGCCCAATTTAGGCATGCGTAGAGAATGCTTTCTCTAATTGTCCCAGATCCTTAATATTCCCTTAACTTAAAATACTACTCATATATGGAAACTTTTCAGCTCTTCTCCTAGAAGGAAAAAAGTCTGAACTCTAAATTATCCGCTGAAGTTACACATTTGGTCAGCCCCAGGAGTGAGAGCCAGATGCTAGGAGAGCGGACCTCCGGGCCCCTGCGGGCAGGCGGCAGCCTTGGCCACACATGGCCGCCACAGGGCCATCTTAGAGAGGCCCTGAGGTCTGAGGCGCTTCAGGCAGCGCCTTCTGAGGACAGAGCAAGGCCGGAGTCAGGACCCACCAGATGAGGCAGTCTTCTTTCCTCCGGCAGCCACCGCCATGCATGTGCTATGCCGGGTCCACGAGCACTTAAAGCCCTCAAGGGAAAGACAGTCCTCATCCTCTGCCTTCCCATGTGTGCCCTCAGGCCCTGCCCCCTCAGCAGAAACCTCTGTGCTGCAGTGGTAGCCTCCAGGTACCCTGCAGGCAAGCTGTGGCAGAGGCCACAGATCAGAAGGGAGTGAGGCCAAAACAGGCATGTAAAGCAGGCACCAGGCAGCCGGGGACGGGTGCAGGTCGACCCGCTCAGCCAGCGGCAGGTGGAAGGACGCAGTCATCCCGGGCCCTGTCTCGTGCTCTGCCACATTACCCTCTCCACTTGGTGGGGACTGCAGCCAGAGCTAAGTTGGAGCAAGGGGCACACAGATGGAAGGTGCCGAGTCAGTGGCACGCTGGCCCATGGGAGAGACGGGGCAGGGCCTCCTGGCTGCCGCTGTAGTTCCCAGCTGTCCACCTGGGGGGCCCAAGAGGACCATCCTGGGCATCACCAAGGGCAGCATTTTAGGGGTGGTGGTGGCATAGGCACAACCTGGTCAGTCCCCCTGCTCCAGGCACAGGACACTGCGGTGCATTCCAGCGTGCACAGCAGCTGTCTTGTCGCTCTTGAGCATGTCCCACAGGTTACTCTTAGGGATTTTGGTTCTTTCCATAAGCTCCCTGCTTGCTTATCTAGACCTGGGGAGTTTTGCTCTGTTTCAGGAGCCCCTAGCTGACTTAGACTGAGATCTCCTCTTCCTGTCACAGGAGTTTTATCCCTCTTGTTCTTGGTAGTGGATCTTGGTATTCTCCAATCATACACACCATTCCTCCCACCTTGCCCCACCCCGACCTGCTGAATCAGAGGCTCCACTCCAGCCCAGCCCCAGGGAGCCTCCAGTCCTCTTCTGATAAGAAGGACCCCACTGGGCTGGAGGGCCCCCGAGCCTGCCACAGGCAGCCGAGTTCTGATAGCACTTGAAATCCCTGCCCCCCAACTCCACGCCAAGAGGTGAGACGTGGGGCAGCAGAGAAGGGGATTGTGCAGCTGACACCAGCTGTGTCTTCCAGTCTCCCGGCTGGAGGAGCGGGAGTCGGAGATGAAGAAGGAGTACAACGCTCTGCACCAGCGGCACACAGAGGTACGTGCCGGCCCTGGCAAGCATCGCCCCCAGCCTGAGAGGCTCGACGCGGAGAGGAGGGCCCACAAGCTGAGGCCCTCAGCCGGGCTCGTGCTCTGCTCGGGCGTGGGCCGCCTGTCCAGGTCTTACCTGGTGTTGTCCAGCCAACACTGGCAGGCGGGTCAGCCCCGGGCTGGCTCGATGACAGCTCCCCTGAGCTCTGTCTTCATTGCCCTCGGGTTAGAGTGGGGAGGGAAGGACGGGGTTGGGGCTACATCCTGATGAGAACGGCCTTTCCCCACAGATGATCCAGACCTATGTGGAGCACATCGAGAGGTCCAAGCTGCAGCAGGGCGGGGGCGGTGGCCAGACAGAGGGCAGCCTGCCAGGGAGGAGGTACGGCCGGTCGCGCGGGAGGGCGGGCGTCACTCAGCAAAGCTCAGGCGCAGTGGGGCTCCCTGGGGGCCGTGGCTCCAGGAGCACCTGCTGGGGTGGCCCACGGCCACAGGCAGTGTTGTCTGAGATGTGGCCATTTCCAGTTCAGTCCAGAAGGCCACGGGCAGGTCCCGCACATGGATGGGCGCAGAGGCCTGGGACACCTTGCTGGCCGGCTGAGCTGCCTTCCCCCGTGGGCAGGGTTAGTTGCCCCCCACAACTCTGGGGCTGTGCTGCTCCACTCGGGGAGCAAGGAAGCCTGCAGGTGTTGGCTCTTTCTTGTTCTCCATGCCAGTGAGTGGCTCGTCCAGGTATTTTTGAGGGTATTGCCAGCCTGAGGTGTCAGCCCCTAGGAGACCCACGTAGGCGACCTCTGCCTGGGAAGTCTGGCCTTGCCATTCTCTGTCATCAGGGGAAGGCGGGCGGGAGTTGCAGCCCCAGGTGCCCCCAAGAGGGCAGCCCTCAGCCACATGGAGTCGCCCTCCTTCCCGTGCAGGCAAACCTTCGGAAGCCAGGGCTGTGATAGCCAGAGCCTCTGCAGTGCATCAGGTGAAGGCCTTGGGCACTGGGGTTGTTTTCTCCTGAGCCTGGCTCAGCAGAGGGAGTCATCTGCAAACAGGACAATCCAGGGTATTCAGGCACGGCTTTGTCAGTTACTTCTGGGTGACTGGGCAGAGCTGCCATCTTCCCAAGCTCTGGCATCTTCTGACGTCAGAACACACAGCACATGTGTGAAGGCCTTGTGGGATCTGGGAAGGCAGCGAGGGGGCTCCAGCATGTTTTAGACACAGCCTAGCTCTTGTCGCGGGTGGAAGGACCTGAGCCGCTGCAGGTGCCTTGTTGCCGTTGGTGCCAGGCCTCACGAGGCACACGTTGGACATGGGCTGTTCAGTAGCTGGCTGAGCTCCGTGGGCCCAGGGAGGCCCTGTGCACAGGACGTCTGTATGCTCCCACTTCCGGGCCCAAAGATCTAAGCAGCACACCGAGTCCCAAGCCACCACCTCGTGGGCAGGACGTTTCCTCCTTGGCCCAGGACAGATGCTACCAAGGGAACCTCCAGGCCACTAGGCTGGAATTCTGATCCGGAATCGGGGGACTCTGTGTATTTTTGTGGGACGCTGGATCCAAGAGGGTTCATCCCCAGCAGAGGTCGGGCCACGTGGGCATCTTCCAGTGAGTGCCAGGCATTTGGCCGCTCGCCAGGCTCTGCAGCGTTCCAGATCCTTCATGCTCTTTCCCTGCCAGCATGTCTTGAGGGAGGAGCCCTGGGAGGTCACAGCGGAGCGAGCCCAGGGCCAGCAGCCGGGCCTGCAGCCTACAGACGCAGGAGGGGCAGGCGGGGCTATCCACGCCTCAGGTCACATGGTCGGCCCCAGCCCAAGGGACTTGGCACCCACAGGGGCCACAAGACAGTCTGGGCCAGGCAGAAAGCGAAGCTGCCCTGGCGTGGAGCTGTCCCTGAGAGTGCAGGCCCAGCCCCAGGCTACGGCAGGCCTCCAAGTCCGCCTTGCTGGCGGGTGGCTTGGCAGCCATGGCTGTGTCCCTCCTGAGGTAGAGGGAGGACATGTTCCAGGAGCCTGCTTTCAGGTGTCTGGGTCCTATTAGAGGCCCCCACAGCATGCAGGCCCCTGTGCACGCCATGCTGAGCCAGGTTCCTGCCAGCACATCCCGGGGCTGCCAGTCCCCGCCCCCGTAAGGCTTCATGGACACTCATGGGCTGGCCGTGCAGCGAGGTGCCTGCGGGTCCTTCTCTGCCATCACCCTGCCTGCCTGGCTCAACACCCTTGCCTTTGCTCTGGGCGGGGCCTGTGCTGAGCCCACGTGGAAAGCGACGTGGCCCGGGGCACCTGGGGGTGCCTTTCATGTCCAAGATTGGATCCCTGCCTCTTGTTCAGGTTTATGCCAAACCTAGCCCTGCCAGAGCTGGTTCGTGGGCCGAGACGTGGTGGCCATGTCACCTTGATCTGCAGACCCTTCTGCTCTCTCGGCTAAGAAGCCCCTTGCTAGAACCTCTGACGTGTGAGAAAGCGTTTCGCTCGATGCCTGCCTGGCTCAAGACCCCAATCTGTTGCTGTGCTTTTTCTGGCCCTGAGGCCTGAATAGGAGGGGCCTCCTGTGGGGGGTGATAGGCCATAGCCACACTTCCTTCCAGGGAGCACAGCTCCCAGGAGGCGGGAGGGCAGGGCCACGTGTCTGGGCTGCTCCTCCCCTATTGCCCTGCCTGGCCGGCCAGGGGCATTACTCCATCACAAGCCCACAGAATCGGTCACCTCCGTGGTCGCTGAAGTGGCTGAAAGTGGCACTCTCTGAGCTCCTGCCTTCCCTGCAGCTGCTCCGCCAGAGCCCGGGACCTGCTGGGAGCTGTGCAAGCCCCGGGCCAGCCCCGGGCCCTGCTTGCGGAAGAGCAGGCGTGCCCAGCAGCCGCAGCCACGGTTTAGAAATAGAGGAGGCGTGAGCCTTCTCTCCTTGTGTGGGGTGTCTGCTGTGGCAGGACTCCGAGAAGTTGGAAACCCCTCTGAGGTCTGCGCTGCTGCTGTCTGGAGTGGGCTAAGGTGGAAGGACCCTCCCTGCATCTTTGCCGAAAGCCCATTTTCTCTCTCTCGAGCCGCGACTTTTCATCCTCTGGAGGACAGATACTTAAGGCTGCCCCAACTTCTTGGACTCAGACTTCTCCAGCTTCCGCCATGAGGCCCTCGAGGCAAGGCAGGCTTCCGGCTGCTTTCCTGGCTTCGTTCTCTGAATCCTTGTGGCATCAGATCAAAGATCAGAGCCTGTCTCTGCAGAGACATCAGTGTAGCAGGAGTGCCACGCGTGTGTGAGCGCCACCTGCGTGCTACCCACCCGCGTGTCCGTGTGTGCCGCAGCAGAGAGGGTGGTGTGTCCCACGTCTGTCCTTCGTGGACGTCTGCCGTGCTTCCACATCTGTCTGTCTGCGTCGAGGGCAGCGTGCAGTGGGGTGCCTGGATGCCTTGCAGCCTCGGGTGCCCGCTGCTGCGGGAGCCTGCATGGATGTGCGCGTGCGTGACCTCTGCCCTCTAATGGTGTTTTCTTGTCTTGCTTCCTGTGCCGTGGCCGCCGTGTCCCGCCTGTCGTGTCTGTCGCTGCACCACAGTGCTCGCCAGCCGTGGAGGACGAGGTAAAGCCTGGGCTGTGCTCGCTGGCCTCTGTGGGGCTGCCATCGGGGCCTAAGGGGGCAGAGGGAGGGGATGAAGGTGCACGGGGAGGCCCTTAACTGGGCCTGGGAGGCGGTGCCGCCTGCAGCCAGGTCACAGATGGTGGCGCTCAGGAGGTGCGGGGCTGGCCAGTGGTCCCGGCACGGCAGCAGAGGAGGCCATGGCGAGGGCTTCCCTGGCTCACCCCAGGCCTGCACACGCTCCCCGAGCACCCGCCCCTGTGCAAGTCAGGAACGGACGGCGAGGATGGCTGCCACTGAGCTGAGTGCTGCCCCAGCACTGCTGGCCACTGACTTGGGAGCAGCGGATGGGGATACCATCCACTCCGGCATCAGACAGACACAGACTCAGATCCCAGCTCATGAGCAGAGCAAGCACGTGGCCTCACCAGGCCTCTTTCCCTCACCGTGAGATGGGAGCGAGCACACAAGCCTCCGGGGGAGCCACGGGCGCGACGAGGGAGCGTGATTGCCAAGCTTTGGGCCAAGGCCCCATCAGCTGCTGCCGGGCAGTAGGACTCTGTGTGGAGACCAGCCCCACGTGTAGTTCTGCAGGGATGAGCAAAGAGAGGGAAGACACAGGCCCTGTTTACACGCAGCTCCCTGGGTGCTGCCAGTGCAGTCTGTGTGCAGCCACACAGAGCTCCGTCCCTGGGTGGCCAGGAGCCCTGTGCCCTTGCTCCACCTTTGAAGCAAGAGGCCCTCCTGCTCCCTATGGCCACCTTGTGGCATCTGGCGCCCACTGGACCACGTTGGCCTGGGCTCTGGGGTCCAGTGAGCGCACCCCCCATAGTCGGGGAGAGTGTCTAATGGAGAGTGAATTGGCCCTGGGAGAGGAGCCCCTACCCCCAAAACGGGAAAGCAGGAGCCCACGGAAATTCTGGGCGGCGCTGGAGTCCCGTCATCTCCCAGAACAGGCCAAGGCAGCCGTGCTCAGGCTCCACTGTCTCTGGGAGACACCACGTGCTCATTGCAGCAGTGGCCTCCATGGTGCCCCTCTGGGCCCCGCTGGCGTCCTCAGGGCCAGCTGAATTTCTGATGGGTCAGCAGGTTCAGAGCTGTCTGACCTTGACTTCTTTCTTAGAGCCTGAGTTTCTCCTAGCCTTAGAAGAGAAAGGCTGAGAAATGTAAGAATAGCTGCCCCCTCTCTCCCAGGGGTGGGAGGTCATGTTTAGCACTGAGATCTGCAGAAAACTGGGCCCTCTGGGGTGGCCGCAGCTCTGAGCACACTGCCTCAGGCTCAGTCCCCAGGGCTTGGCGGCGGGGGCAGGACCCCCATGGCCCCCACTGCTTGTGCAGTTCTGTGCCTGCTGTGGATGAGCACAGCCAGGTGCAGCCAGTCCAGGGCGCCTGCAGCACAGGGGAGAAGGGCTGCTGGTGGGGCCAGGCCAGCCAAGCCAGCCAACCTCCTGCTCCTCTACCTCATCCAAGCCCCCAACCAGCCTCCAGAACTGGGTGGGCTCTAAGCCAGGGAGGCAGCTTTCCCGCCTGTCCTTCCCAGGCCCCCTGGGCAGCAGTGGCCGTGTCTCCCCCCCACTGCCCCTTCACCTCCCACACTCTCCGAGCATCGCTGAGGAAGCCCACCCCCCTTCTCTCTGCCTCTAGGCTGGACTCCTTGGCTCCTGAAATCCCCTTGTCCACACATCTTGCCTGTTTCTCTTTTGCCTTTGGCGGAGCTTCCCCCATCTAAAAGGACTTCTTGCGGCAGCCTTGGAGAGTGCGAGGGAGTTAGAGGAAGCAAACCTCTTCCCCCAGCCACATCTGCCCATCAGGCTCTGGAGGCCTGAGCCCCAAGCTTGAGAGGCCACGGTGCTGACCAGAGCCTCCTTCCCGACTCAGTGGTGGGCAGCAGGTCGCTGCAGGGCAGGCTGTCTGCCCTCTCAACGGGAGCCACCGGAGGGACATGCCAGCTGCTGCTCACACCAGGACGGGAGGTGGGGTGAGAGCAGGGTGGGCCTGGGGTCCTACTAGTGACCCCAGGAACATCCCCTCGTACACCAAGACCACTGCAAGGGGGAGGGGGACGTTCATCTTTGCTTTCACAGCCCAGTCTACCCCTGGCTGCTGCTTCGCATCGTTGGGAGAGTCCCGCTCCAGGGCTTATGCTGCAGGGGACTGAGGCAGGGCAGGGGAGAAGCCCCCGTCTTGGCTCTAGGGACCAGGGTGCCCCTTACTGCGCACCGTCTTCTTTACGAGCTCGACGATGAGAAGGCCCGAGTGAAGAAGAACCACCAAGAAACGGGGGCGGCGGAGGACAGATGCTACACAGTTCCTTCTGTGTCACTCCACGGCAGGAGCAGGAAGCCGCGCATCGTGGAAGTTGCCACTGCGAGCCTTGTGCTCCATCGCGGCTGCGGCTACAGGCTTCCGTAGGCTTCTGTTTAAAACTAAAAGCAGTCAAAGCGTAACGTGTCTGCCAGTCCATGCAGTGGGATGAGGAGTGGAGTTCTGGGTGAGCCTCCGGTGAACTTGGACAACATGACGCACGGAAGACCACGTATCGCGGGATTCCGCAGAGACAGGAGGCGGGGTGCACGTGGTGGGGGCCGGGATTAAAAGTCAAAGGGTGCATGCTGTCCTTCTGGGACAGAGCAAGATGGCATCACACCACCTCGCAGACGCGCTAAGTGCCAGGGAACCGTTCTCTTAGAACGGCGACTTGGGATTGTGCACCTTGGATGGAGCGTTTGGTCTGTGAACACATCTCAATAAAACTGCTTTAAAAAAAGAAAAGGACAGTGACTTGTGCTATATGAGCTTCAGCTCAACAAAGCAGGCTGCTCTACCGAGGCAAAAGGGGACACGTCACGCATGATTGCAGTTAGGTAGAACCCACTTCCTCCACCCTGTGGACTTGTTAATTTGATCAGGGAGGGGTGTGGATCAGAGGGCACCGCCACCTGAGGGCATGGGAGGCAGCCCTGGAGCCGTGTGTGTAAGGGCCAGCCCGGAAGGTTCTGTCACTTCCCATAGCTGACCTTCTCCCTGAGCCAGGGCCGAGGATGTGTCTGGACACCCCTTGGGGCAGCTCTACCTGCAGAATAGGCATGTTTCCAGAAAGCTCAGGCAGGGTGTGTGGTGAGCTGCCATCTAACCATTGGCCACCTCTCTCCCCCACCCCTGTTTCAGCAGGAAGGAGCGCCCCACCTCTCTGAACGTCTTCCCCCTGGCGGACGGCATGGTACGTGCACAGATGGGGGGCAAGCCCCTGCCCTCGGCGGACCACTGGCACCTGAGTGACCTCGGCCAGCTGCAGTCCAGCGCCAGCCACCAGGTTTCGTAGCCGGGCCATGGAGCTAGGGTTCCACCCCCTGTCGCTGGCACCCATGTCCATTCAGGCTGAAGCCCTGCTCCCTGAGCACAACCCTTTGCAGCCTCTCCCGCCCTGCCAGACCTCTCCCCCGAGGCATGACCCGAGCGGAGGGGCCGGCCTCTGCTGCTCCCGACGCCCTTCTGCCACGGAGCCACGCCCCACGTCCCAGCCTGGCCTTAGGCGCACACCAGCCCAGGGCTTTCTTGCTGGGCCTGGGCTGGTCTCCTTGGCTGGGGACCCAAGTCCCTGGTGTCAGGCTTGGATGCATGCTGGAGGAAGCCAAAGAAAGGGCCTTCCTTCTCTTCCTAGTCTGTTCTCATTTGTTTCCCATGGTAGCAGCTCCTCTGTCTCTGACTTGATGTGGCAAACGCACCTCCACGGTGTGCCAGTTGTGCGCATATCCCACGCTTCATACCAGAGAGCACCAGGGCTGGCGGGGGTGGGGCTGGGGCTCGGGCCGGCGAAGGCAGGCCAGGGCCCGGAGCCACCCAGCGCTGGAGGCGGCCTGGGCCTGGTGGCTCTGCCACGGTGACTTGGGATGCCTGCAGAAGGCGTCGCGCCACTGGGCTGGTGGGCGTGGGTTGGGGGCTTCTCTAGAAGCCTTTCTTGTGGCCACTTGGGTGCCCACTTCCCTGCAGCCTCTCAGGTGTCTAGTTTGCCTGCAGGGTTTTTCCAGCCTGGCGGCTCGGGCACCACGTGGCCTCGCCCGCTCTGCTTGTGTTCCATGGAGCGGCCAATGCTGGCCAGTGCCTGGGCGCCCAGAGGCCAGTGCTCCCTCGGCCGGCTGGGCCGGCTTTGCCGTTTAAGATTGCTCACTCGCATGCATCTCGCTCACACCTGCTCTCGCTCACACCTGCTCTCGCTCCATGCATCTCGCTCACACCTGCTCTCGCTCACACCCAAGCTCATTCACACCTGCTCTCGCTCACACCCGAGCTCACTCACACCCAGTCTTGCTCACACCTGATTGCTCAGGCCTGATCTTGCTCACACCTGATCTCAGTCATCCTTAAACTGGACCTGACAGCTGGAGCTCGCCCTGTCAGCACTTGAAGCCTCCACGTGGGCATCAGCTTGAGGGCCCCGTGCCTGGAGCCACCTGGGCTCCAGCCTTCTCAGGCTGCGTCTGACTCAGTTTCTTCTCCTGGCACCTCTCTTTCTCCTACTCTTTTGTCTGAAACAGTCTTCCTCTTAGTAATCGTGGTGTTTTATGTTTTAGTTTGTAGGTGTGTTTGATTTTGTTTTTATTTTCTTTAAATAATTACATTTTAGTTTTTCTGATTTCATGCCCTAGGATTTAAGGTTTTTCTAATTTCTTGATTTTTTATTGTTTTCTGTTTTGTTGTTTTGTTTTTATGTGCTGTATTTTCAGTGTTTTAACCAAACAGTTGTGGCTTCTCATGGTGAGGATTGACCGCTAAGAGTCTGGGCTCTTTGCGTTTGGAGGGCACTGCTCCACCTCGGTCTTTAGGAGGTTGAGAGGTTTGCTTTTAGGTAAGTTGTGGCCAGGGGGCATGTCCGTGGGTGAGTGTGACCCCGTAGGGTCACAAGAGCTAGAGGGATTTGGGGGTGTGGCTACACCAGAGCATCCCTAGAGGTAATTACCACGGTTAACGAGACCCACCAAGAACACGTAACCTCCAGTTGGCAAGTCACGAACTGTGGAGGAAGTTCCGGGAAACATTGGCCCCCTGAGGTGTGGGTTCGCCCACATGACCCGCCTGGCCCTGCCGGTTGGATCCCCCACTCTTTTGTAAGGCAGCAGCTGGGGCCCCTCTCCTGCAGGATGCCGGGTACCAGTGCTGTATAGGATCAGACAGGCTGCTTGGTAACTTTTATCTCGCAGGCATAACTTTCAGGGATGGTGAGAGTTGCTTCTTTCGGTTTGGGTGGTAGACACGAAGAGGAAAGGCTTTTTCCTTCTCAATTGAGCAGACGCTCTAGAGCCCAAAAGCTGCATGTAACATCTTTCTGCAGAGCTCCTTCTGGGGAGTGTGGTATAGCTCTAGCACAGTCCTTCCCCAGGGCGGCCCTCCAGGCGCTCCTGGCTGAGGGGCTGACCCCTCCACTGGAGGGTGCTCAGTGCCCCTGGCCCTGCCCCCAGGTGCTGTAACCCCCCCCTACCCCTGGTGGCGAGGACCAAAGCCTGGCCGTTACCTAGTGCCCCCAAGGGCAGAGTTGCCCAGGGTAAGAGCCCCTTCTGCAGAGCAATCTCAGCACCTGCTGGATAAAGCCAGAAGCCCGTTTCCCAAATGAATTCCACGTGTCCTGTGCCTGAGAGGCTCCCTCTGACCTGGCAGGTACAGGAGGCCACGGAGACGGCTCAGAACCGGCTCTGGCTGGATTCTGGAGGTGGCCCCTGCTTTCCTAGCTAACGGTGCGCAGCTGTTTACCCAGCTTTAGAGCACTGGACACCCCGGATGAGCATCAGCCTGCTAGGCAGCCCCTCAGGAGTGGGGACACTGGGAGGACCATACAGGCCAGCGCAGTCATCTGGCTCAGGCGTGTGTGCCAGGGGCAAGTCCTCTCTCCACGAGCCGTGCCCTTTCTCAGCTCCCAGGAGGAGCCACAGCCCAGAGACTGCCCAGGGTGGCCGAGTGGCTGCTGAGCTGGCCATCTGGGATTACGGGTGATAAACAACAGAAGAGTGTTTGGGGTGCTCCTTTGCAGCACTGTTTTTACTGAGTTTGCCCAATATTTTCATTAGGAAAGACCAGAAAAAAGAATGTGTGTTTTATGTCCCATGTCTGTTCAAATAGAATGTTTTTCTCCCTAATGGAATTCTTAAGATGAACCGTTGATTGAAATTTATAAAAATCTGGGCTTTTATCCCCAGAACGTTTGATTATGTCCCATTCTTTGAAAACAGAGTTTCTGTTTATTTGTCTCTGCATTGACTTCAGGGCTGGAGTGTTGAGCATTAGTCATTCCCTCGGTGCCCCTCTGTTTGGGAGACAATGGCGGATGTGCATGGGGCGGCACAGCCAGCGCTGAGTCTGCCCCCCCCCGGCAGAGTGTGCAGGCCCAGCCCGTGTGTGCGGCCCAGCAGGGTGAGGTCCGCACCGCAGCCTGCACCGGCCTGGCCAGCTCCTCCAGGCCCACCGTGCAGAGCCTCCCGTGGCCCAGGCTGCCGCTTGTTTCCGACAGACAGCAGGCTGCAAAGGGTTGCCCCACTGTGTCGTGTCCCCTTCATCTCCATCACACTCTGCCTCGTTGGGCTGTCTCTGGAAGGAAGGGTTTGGGGTGAAAGCCACATTCAAACCACTTACTAAGGTAGCAGCTACTTCTGGAAGGCCACGGCAGTGGCTGAGTAAGCAAAACCTTTCTGTCAGCTACCCGTGAGTGAGTGGACCCGAAGGACTTAGCCTGACGGGCCCTGAGGTCCCCGTCCCCTTCCAAGTGGAGCACGGCATGGTTCACTCTGGCTCCTTTGCGAGTGGCAAAGGGGCTAAGCAGTGGGGGCCTGAGATGGAGGTGACGAGGCCCCCCACGGCCCTTCCGCATGGTCTCTCAGTGACCAGCCCTGCAGCTCAGGGGCGACGTGTCCCTCACTCCCTGTGTTTGCTCCTAGTGCCCGCAAGATGAGATGTCCGAGTCGGGTCAGTCCTCGGCAGCCGCCACGCCCAGCACTGCCGGCACCAAGTCCAACACGCCCACGTCCTCCGTGCCCTCGGCCGCGGTCACGCCCCTCCACGAGAGCACGCAGCCCCTGGGAGGCTACGGCACGGGCACGAGGAGCAGCAAGCAGGCTCGGGAGAAGCGCAACAGCCGCAACATGGAGGTCCAGGTCACGCAGGAGATGCGCAATGTCAGCATTGGTATGCGGCCCCAGCCCCATCCAGGCGTCCGGCACACAGTCCAGCTAGAGCAGAGGGGCTAAGAGGCACAGGGCGTCCTGCCCCTCACACGACGGGCAGTCACTGGCTTGCTCTGGGGGCTCTTGACAGTCACGGGGCCTCCTGGGGGCTGGCCTGCTGCTGGACAGCCTTGAGTGCAGACCACTGTGCCCTGTCCCCTGCCCCTGGGGCCCTGCAGCTCCAGGCCCCTCCAGCCACTCAGCCAGCACGGGTGGAGCCCACCCGCCTGCCGCCCACGGGTGGTCTCATGCAGGCCTCCAGACTGGGCTCCAGGGGCCAGCTGTGGGGAGTGGAGGGAAGTCCCTGGGCCTCTTCTGACGTCAGGCTCTCTGTGTGCCCCCAGGGATGGGCAGCAGTGATGAGTGGTCTGACGTCCAGGACATCATAGACTCCACGCCAGAGCTGGACATGTGCCAGGAGCCCCGCCTGGACCGCAACGGCAGCAGGTACTGGCTCAGCCTGCTCTGGCCACCCAGGGAGGCCCTCCCCTCCTCCCTCAATCCCCTTCCCTTCCAGCCCTCCTCCCTCCCCCCTTCCAGAACAGCTTGTCCCATTGCCCTGTGGGAGACTCAGTGAGGCTTTGGCCCCAACGTCCCCACTTCTTGCCTCACTGACGTGAGCCATGCTGCACCACAGGGGCCAAGCATGGGGGTTGAGAGTACCTGGGTGGGGGGCAGCCCAGTGACACCCCCTGACTCTGTCCCCTCTGGGCGTGTCCCTACAGCCCCACCCAAGGGATCGTGAACAAGGCTTTCGGCATCAACACCGACTCCCTGTTCCATGAGCTGTCCACTGCAGGGTCCGAAGCCATCGGGGACGTGGACGAAGGGGCTGACCTGCTAGGTAAAAACAGGCAGGCTCCGCCGCTGACCCCATGGTGGCGGTGCTTTCTTGTTTCTGTTTGTCATGAGAGGAGAATTTTATGCCAGGCGTAGCTAGGGGTGACTTTCACAGCTTTGCTGGCGTGTGTGCCACGTACCGCAGAGCCCACCCGTTCACGGTGTGCGCTTCAGTGGTTCTTCATGTATTCACAGAGCTGGGCAATCGGCATCATCATGGCCTTCCAGAACATTTCCAATGCCCCAGAGAAGCCCCATGCCTCCTAGATGCCACCTCCCCTCCCCTCACCAGCCCCTCCCCCAAATAGGCTGCTTCTAGGAACACTTTGGGGAGGGCAGCTGTTCTTTGTCTCCCTTAACTCTGGGGGCAATGTGTGGACAGTTTCAGGGGCCCTCTCCAAGCCCTTGGCATACAAGCCACCTGGAACTCTCCAGTGGGTCTGAAAGGCTGCAGGAGACAGGAAGCCTGACCTCAAGATGAGCTTCTGTCCAGAGATAAGCAGGCAGCAGTCTGCCTCCGCCTCCCCTGGCGGCTGAGTGCACTGCACTGCTGTGGGGCCACGGGCCTCGGCACACAGCCACGTAGTCAGGACAGCCGCCCTTCAGGGCAGATGCAGGCTCCCCACCTCAGCTACGTATTCTGGAAGAGGCCTTTCTTCTCGCAGCCACCTCCTGGCAGCCCAGCTGGGTGACAGGTGGACTTCCGAGGCAGGGCGTGTCTGTCTCACGTAGGGGGGGCAGTTACGGTTTCTCTTTCCCCCACTTTCCTCTCTCCACATCCACCTTCGGGTTCTACCAGGGAGAGGTACTTCTCACGTGTCCTGGCTCAGAAGGAGCACAGGCAGGTGGCTCTGCAGCAGCTGACCTTCCTCAGTTGTGCACATGGGGAATCTTCTGGGCGATGGTAGTTCTGCTTCCAGAATCTCTAAGAGGGACCTCTGGCCCCGTGATCACCATCTTTTACCTAGCGCCGAGGCGGCACTGTCTCACATCTCAGAGCATGGGTGGCCTGCTCCACGTGGGCTGTCACGGGCATGCCTGCGTGTGTGGGCAGCTCTGTGCCAGCCACAGATGCTGCCACGCCTGAGCCCGGCAGAGGAAAGGGAAGGCGGGCAGGACCCCCAGCCTGTGCCCTTCTGACCGTTCTCAGTTCCTGGGCCTGCCTCTGGCTCCCCATCGGCGCATTGCCTTCCTCGGGCGGGGCCTCCCGGGCGCATGTGCGGCTCTGACTGTCCAGCGCGTCCGTGCCAGCCCTGCCTCTCTCACCTGAAACCAAACTCCTTCCAGCCAGGCTTCAGTGAAAAGCCCTCTTCCCAGTAAAGGCAGGGTGTGCTTTACTGGGATGCTTTGTCATGCTTCTTGCTAAAAACATACATGAGAGCACTCAGGGGCTAGTAACACGCAGAAAAAGCCTAATTAGGGCATCACTGTTGGCACTGTGACATAGCTCCTTCCGCTCCCCCGTACAGGATTCAGGCTGCTCTCTCCATGTTCAATTTTTCCGCTTTTTTTTCTTTTTTGGAAAAATGATGGGTGTTTATAATAATATTCAGATAATACCAGAAAAAGCAAAGAACAAAGTAAAAGGCAAAGAGGCGCTCCTGCAGTTTTTGCAGCACTGGGCACAGCCTTCCAAGCAAGCTGCCTGCCGCAGGCCTCTGCCCCACAGCCACAGACGGGACCGCGGCTGCAGTGGCAGCGTCTGTCCTTTTGATTGTGGGTGACATAAGCAGCTTCCAGCACCAAGAGGAGTGCACTGTAAATTCTTAGCTTCTGCATCCTTTGTGGGTCTGGACCTGCCTGTGTGCTGTCAGTCACTGAACCTGTTTTCTCGCTTCTAATTTTTGCTGTTACAAATCTGCTGTAATAGATATCTTTGGGCATGAATGTCTGCCCACGTCCCTGGCGGTTTCTTTATAATAGATTTCTAGAAGTGCAAACACCGAGGCAAGGCAAGGCCGCCTGTGGGGCCTCTGCTTCAGCGTCCTCTCCCGCAGGGTGTGGAGAAGGCCCTCTCACGCCTGCTCCACCTGGTCCCTCAAGGGACCCTCCGGGAGGGGCGTGTCCTTAAGGAGTCTGCAGAGAAGGTGCAGCGACTGCAGTAGGTGTCTCATGCCAGATCGGCTGCCGAAGGGCACGCAGGATCCCGTGGGGAGGGGCGGGGGGAGAGCATGAGGCGGGGGCAGCATCTGTGCAGACAGCAGCTCCCTGGAGGTGAGGCGGGCGCGCAGGTGGTGCCAGGTGTGCTGGAAGACTTACACGGCAGGCGGTGGCCCTTGAGCTTTTGAGAACTTGGTTCAAAGCAGTCTCCCAAGAATGACGCACATGTGTGGGAAATTCCGTGGGCTTCTCCTCGCTCCTCTTGGCAGCAGGAGCCCTCGAAGGCCATGGGCGCGGTCCGGGTGCGTTCCAGGGCGGTTCCAGCGGCCAGCGGGGAGCATGGAATGCCAGGGAGGGGGCAGGGCGGGAGGTCTCATGCCTTTCGTCAGCCCGTCACGGAGCAGGGCTCAGAAACCAGCGCTCTTTCGGGCTCCGCGGCTTTCGGCCCCGCGGGCTCCGCGGCTGTGCACACGATGCCGTCTCGCTGCCCAGAGCCCGCCGCCGAGGCCGGGCACGCAGACCGTGTCCGGATCCCCACAGCCACTGCGACGCCGGCCTGACCCGGGCCGCGGCCTCGGCTCTGGCCGCCGGCCGCGCTCTCCCGTGAGTGCCTGTCCTGAGCTGGAGTCCCTGCCGCACACATGCCCGTGCTGGGAGCACGCAGCAGCTCCAGTCAAGGCCGTCTGCAGACATCACCACGGCTAGCGATGGAGCATCCCGCCGCCCGCAAGGCAGCCGCACGGCCCTCGGCAGTCACGCCGCCCGCCGGCAGCTGCTCCTCTGCGCTCTGCCGGGGCGCTGAGTGCCAGTGCAGCCGGGTGGCCACCTGGCTCCTCCTGCTCAGCTCGATGTCTACAAGGCACACCCGTGGGGTGGCGCAGGACAGCGCCTCATCCGCTTTACGGCTGGATGATGCCCCATGCATGCGTGGACCGCGTCCTGTTTATCCACACGCTCGCCCGCCAAGGGCGCCAGGGATCTCCACCTCCCCAGCTGTCATGGCTGGTGCCACGCCCCCGCACGGGCTCCGCTGCAGTTCGGGCAGGCCTGCGGCGGAGGAGCTTCCGGCCTGTCGGTCCTCCCAGCGCACTCCTGTGCTCCCTGGGGCCTCTGCTTTGCTGTCTGTCCCGGCGTAGCGCCTTCCTCCCTGCAGCGCGCACTTTGTGCAGCGGCATGGTGGCCTGCTTCTCTCATGTCACCACCCGCAGGGCTGTGGGGGACCCTCTCCAGGCAGCCTCACTGCAAAGGCCACTGTCATACAGAATCTCCACAAACAGTGATGGGGAGAAGAAGCAGAGAGCACCTCCACAGAGCTGCTGAGCCGTGGTCAGCCGTGGCAGGGTCCTGGACACGGAGGACGTCTGCGGGTCTACCGGCATTCCTGGTGGGGACGACCTACCATGGCCTCCAAGGAGAGACGGGGTCGCTGGTGGCTGCACTGGCACTTTGCAGGGGGTGGCCAGCTTGGGTACCATGTAGTTTGGGTTGAAACAAGACCCTCTTGGTAGTAATGGGCCTTTCCAGAAGCTCTCACACATATGAAGTCAGGCAGCACTGAGGAGCTCAGGAAAGGGTTCCGTTTCTGCAGCACTCTGCCAGCTGAGAAAGTAAATTTTGATGTAACATGCAACAGAGCAGCGACAGGAGCTGGGCATCCACTTCCTCTCTCCTTCGTCCCCTCTTAGGCGTGACTAAGCACTGCAGCCATCTCGGCATCCCTGGTCCCTTCCCTGAGGACAGCAGTCTGGAGCGGAAGCAGTGGGCCCCGAGGCCTGCTGTGCAGCCTCTGAGCAGGAGAGAGAGGGGCCGTGGGTGTGTTTTACAGCCCTAGTCTTGTGACGGAGCTTCGCGTGGAAAGATGCCGTAACCTTAGAAAGGTGCCGGCGCTCTAGCTGAGCGCGCAGATGCCTCCCACGTGGCAGCGTGGCTGTGTGCGGCCCGCCCGAAGCCCTGCCAGGCCCCTGTCGGCGTCTTGACGGAATTGCTCCGGCAGTGAAGCGCAGGCAGTGCCCCCGGCTGGCCTGTGGTATCCTCCCTCTAAGCTAAGGCGGCCCCTGCCGTGAGGTGCGCTGTATTTTAGGAATCTTAGGCCGGGCGCAGGGCCGGCTGTTCCACCCGCATCTCCCGTGTGATTCCACAGCAGCCCCACACTCAGGATTATTTTCCCATTTTACAAATGACTGACAGGCAGAGAGCTTCAGCAGCCTGCCCTAGGTCACTTAGAGCCTGAAATTCAGACCCAGGCTTTGTCACTTCAG
This sequence comes from Tolypeutes matacus, assembly GCA_026826555.1. Lineage (NCBI taxonomy): Eukaryota > Metazoa > Chordata > Mammalia > Cingulata > Chlamyphoridae > Tolypeutes > Tolypeutes matacus. Next base: position 271,020 of record JAKSZT010054579.1, read on the forward strand.
AGTCGGCATCCGTGCCCTCTGCCACCCTGAGGCGAAGCGGTCGGCTGTCAGTGACGGGCCTCAGTGGTGGCCCAGACGGGCACCCGCCTAGGAGCCACCGCCACGCAGAGCGCATCTCGGAGCCCGGTCAAGGACGTAGAAGGCTTGGCTGAACAGGAAAACGTCACAGGTCCCTGGTGTAAAGATGGAGCCGTGTACAGCTGCCAGGTGACGTCACAGACCATCCCGTATTGTCGTGAGTTCTAGGGTTTTGAAGCACGTCCAGCAAGTGCGTGGCCAGTGGTTGGCAGCCGCGTGGGAGCTGTTGGCACAGCACCAGCAGGTTGCCTGGAGGGACAGTCCCGCCCAGAGGGAAGGGGAGAGGGCCGGGACGCCCTGGGGCAGGGGCTCATGTGTCCAGGTGCTGACGCCCGCACGGCGGGGAGCCTGGGTCAGAGGGCTTTGAGGGCAGAGGCAGCTTGGCCTGTTGTCACGCACCTGCGGCTGGCAGGCGGGTGCATCTCCATGGGGTGTGCAGAGCAGATGGCTCTGTGTGGCTAACAGGCGGCTTGCAGGGGCCGTTTTCAAGCATCTGACGCTGTGAGATTCCGCGTGTGCTGCAGCGGGCTTTGGGGGCCGACGCCCCCAGGCTGCTGTGGAGAAGTGAGCAGCACATGGCCCAGGGCCGCCTGGGCTTGCGGGGACAGTTATCCAGGCATAAGCTCGTTCAGCACCAGTGAAGCCCCCGCGGACTCATTTTTCCCTGGAACCTTATGAGTGGATTCCGAAGGTCTTTCAGAAGAGTAACCGTGTGAGAACAGTGCAGAACTTTTTGAAAAAGAGCCAGCTTGAAGGGCTGCCATCCTAGGTGTCAGCGCATGCCATGGCACCACAGAGGTGGAAGGTCTGAGCTCAAGGCCCTTGGTGCCAGGAGCAGGCCTGTACGTGTGGGAAGCCACACGGCCAGTGAGGCACTCCCAGGCACTGGGAGGTAGGGGGCCGCCATGGGCAAAGGTGAACTGTAGGTGGGCTGAACACCTGAGCTCAGGAACGCACAGCTCACAGGACTGATGAAGAGTATGGGGGATGCTTTCTGTTCTGGGCCCTACAAGACCAGAGCCACGAAGGGAAATAGCCACAGGTGGGTTACATATGCAGTAAAGCCCTCAGTAATCAAGGCTAAAATAAGCAAGCTAGGAAACAGGTAGAAATAGGAGAGCCACAGAAGTGACCAATGAGTAAACTGCTAACTTTCAGCAATAACAAGCGAAAATTACGAGGAAAGAGCTCTTTTACCCCTGGCAGCTGGACAGCAGTTAAGCTTGAGACCTGTGTGGCCTGGAGGGGGAAGAAACTCCCTACTCCTGCCACCCCACCCCACCCCACCCCCTAGGGAGAGGAGCCCCTGGAAGACCCTCAGAGCCAGCAGCCGCCCCGCTAGGGGAGGCCCATGTTCTCCAGCAAGGACATGCCCCACAGGAGGCTTCCGCCGGCCACACGCAAGCATGGGTGCCGCGCAGGCTTGGCAGGGGGGCGGGGCATGGGCCTGGGACAGAGCCTGCCTGGCAGGGGCCACGGCTCTTTGGCTGGAGGGCTGGGCAGCAGTGAGCACGTCGCCACAGAGGGTGGAGGGTAGGGTCCCGTTTTTGTATCTTAAAAACTGGTGCCTGTCTGGAAAGGTCGGAGAAAGAGGCTCTAAAATGCCACAGCAGTTGTTCCGGGAGGTGGAGGTGGGCGAGAAGACTTCTTCTTCCTAACTCATATGCTCCTTTCTACTGGGCTTCTTACAGGGGAGGTGGCTTGTCATGTAAGTCCAGTGGCTTCCTACATGGAATGGATCGAGTAGAGCTGATGCTGTTTCATCTGACCTTCTCTGTTGGGGAAAGAAACCTTTTTAACCCATTTTCCAGCTTTCTCACGAGCCTCTGCTGTGCAGGGGAGAGGGGCTTGGACCCCAGAGGGGCCGCAGGCGCCTGTCCCCAATCTCCGGCTCTGCCTTATGCTGGCTTTCTCTTCCCTCTTCCTTGCCCTTGCCCACTTGTCACCTCTGGTCATCCTGTGCCTGAGGCCACGCCCTTCCCGCTGGGACTGGTCTCACCAGAGGGCCCAGGAGGCTGGGCTGGGCCTCCACTGCTCACTGCCCACCGCCCACAGCAGGGCCTGTCCACGGGTCCTTGAGGCAGTGCTTTCCTGCACACGCCATACACCACACGCAACACACATGCACACGCACCACACGCCTCTCATGGCCTGTGTTATCAGGTCTGCAGAGGCCAGCCCCAGGCAGGAGTCAGAGCTGGCCTCGGGGTAAGGGCGGCCCTGGGGGCCGATGGGCCCCGCGTGGGCTCTGCCCACAGACCTGTGGAGTTGGCTCCTTGTCGGCCTTCAGTGTTGACGTGGCTGAACCGCTGTGACGATGTCTTTAATGAGAACTTCTTTATTTTGTTGGTTCCAGTCACCAACTGACCTTTGTCCACTTCCTTTCCCCCGTCTCTCTGCTTCGCTGGACACGGCCCCAGGGGAGTTCTCAGGTGTGTATCTCTCTGTTTGCCTCAGTTTCGGGTCACCCCTTCCCCAGGTAGAGGGGCTGTACTCGGACCCTTGTCTCCTCCCTCCCGGCGTCCGCCTGGCTGCCCTGGCTGGCCTCAGCCCTGCCTCAGGCCTGCTTCTGCTCGCCAGCTTAGTCCAGCTTGCCCTTCCGCCCCGTGATGGCGTTGGGTCTGAGGGGCACTGTGGGCTCCCGGGCAGGTCCCCGGGGCATTTCCTGAGGGCCTGTGGGGCATCACAAATGCCAGCCAGTTGGCAGACCATGAAGCAAGGCCCAGGCCTGGGCCCTCTGTCCTCATGCTGTCAGGGCCCCCCAAGAAGTCAAGGGTTCCACGTGGTTCCCACCCAGCAAGGCAGCAGGAGGCCCTGAGCCCACCACGCCAGCCACGCGGCCTCTGTGTCTGCTCAGAGGCCCACCGGGGCGCCACCTTAACCGTCCCCTCTGTTAAAAGCCGGTAGTTGCATTTCTAACCACCCCTCAACTTTTACTCATCGCACGTGCACTTTGCGATCTTGGGGCAGCCCCAAGGATAAAGTCCTGGACACTTCCAGAAGGCATGCTAGCTGCTCCTGCCTCCTGCCTCCCAACCCCCAGCTGTGCCCCCCTAACCCTCATGCAGTAGCCCCAGAACCCACCCACCCTGCTGTTCGCGACGGGCTTAACAGGCTTGTTTTCTCTCCCCCTCTCTCCCCTTCCCTCCCGCCCTGGCCTGCCCACCTCCGTGGGACGGGACGGCTTCCGTAGTGCGCGATGACGTTTTTGGTAAGGCAAAGGCCGCCTTTCAGTCTGTGCTTGCCGTGGTTCTGGCTTCCTCTCTACCCGACTTCTTGTTATGCTTCACGAGCCGTGTGCTCTGTTCTGCATGGCGGGGGGCGGGGGGCCAGGCCGTCTCACCCTGAGCCTGCCTGGGGACTGCGGGGCCTCCGCCGGCAGCGGCCCCGCTGCTCAGCCCGCAGGGCCTCCCAGAGCTGGGCGGGCCTGGTGCCTGCCGTGGCCTATCCGAGGGCGCAGGCCCACGCCGAGGCCAAGGAGCCAGCGCAGAGGCGGCAGGCAGGGGTCCAACAGAGCAGGCACGCGCGGAGCATGTGTGCGTGTGCTCGTGCGTGTGCTCGTGTGTGTGTGTACTCATGTATGTGCGTGTGTACGCGTGCGTGTGTGCGCGTGTGTGTGCACTGCGGTGCCTTTGGGTGACGGCTGCCTTGGAAAGCAGGGGTAGTAGGAGGGAAGATGGACGTCCTCCGGTTCCGTAGCGGGTACCGCCTAGGCTGCCGTGCCGTGCCGTGGAGAGTTTAGTCTGTGAGGACACGGGCCAGCCCCTCTGGGGACTGGGGACCCGCACCCGGGACGCTGTCCTCACTTGCGTTCCGCCCTCTGCCTGCTCTGCCATAGGGTGAGGCACCCTCCGTGGCCAGGGCAGCCGGGCTCCTTCCCCTGTGGAGGGCGCCTCAAGGCCTCGCTCTCCCACCTCCATTCCCTCGAGAACTCAGAAGTCTCTGCTTCACGATGGATACGATGGATTTAGAAACCATGGAGCTGGGGTGCTCGGGGCGGGGGCACAGGGAGCCTTGAGAAGCACCTCTACCCCTGCTTCAGGGCCCACCCGAGGCGGCCTGCCCGTCCAGGATGGCTGCAGGGCCCCTCGACAGGCAGGGAGAGGCCCCCACCAGGCCCCTCTCCCTGGAGCCCGCAGGGCATGCCTTCCTGCCCGCCTCCCCTGGGGCTATCTCACAGGCGCAGGTGGAGCCTCCTCACCTTTTGTTTCAGGAATGGGCAAGGAGGTGGGGAACCTGCTGCTGGAGAACTCACAGCTTCTGGAAACCAAGTAAGGACATGCCCCCACCCCTCCCTATGCCAAGGCAGCCCCTCCTTGCCGGGCTGCAGCCCCCCCCCCCCCCCCCGGCCCGCATGGCTGAGACATCCTGGGGGTTCCTGCATCCCTCGAGGCTGTCATCCCTTTATCAGAAGGGTCTTAGGAGCAGGATCCCTGAGAGTCGTCTCTAGCTAGGGTGACCCCACAGCTGAGTGTCCACATCGGGGCGCACTGAGAAAGGCGCACTCCTCAGCACTGCACCGGGCACAGGTGCACGTATCAGGATGTCCAGGGCAGACCACAGCGTGTGCTCCCCCGTAGCCAGCACAAGCGCTCCCCTGCTGTGTCCCCGAGGACGTGCCCCTCAGGCACAGCAATGAGCTGGCCCTGCTGAAGGCTCCTCTCGTGTGGCATGAGCTCAGGTACAGATAACAATACCCCTCTTTCTGGCTTCCTAAGAAATGCTTTGAATGTGGTGAAGAACGATTTGATTGCCAAGGTCGACCAGCTGTCAGGGGAGCAGGAGGTGCTGAGGGGGGAGCTGGAAGCTGCCAAGCAGGCCAAAGTCAAGTTGGAAAACCGGATTAAGGAACTGGAAGAGGAGCTAAAAAGGTGAGAGCTGAGACGCCCTCGGGGCTTGGAAAGAGCTGTCAGGCCGCCAGGGAGACGCCTTGCCTTCCGGTGCTCTACAGAGGCGGCAGCTCCTGAGCCACCCCTCCCCACCAGGTGCGGAGGGACCCCTTGCTTCCCCAGGAGGGGTGGGTCCTGCCTGAGCGTTGTGTCTGGGTGCAGGGCAGGACTGGCTGCTGGTGCTCTGACAGCAGGTGGGGCTCCAGGCCCTTTCCCTGAGGCTGCCCCTGTCAGCCTTGCCGGTCGGCTTTCCTGGGGGCGCAGGGGGCTGTGTGCCGGGAGGAGGGAGGCTCACAGGCCCAGGCTCTGCGGGAGCGCGGGCCAGACCTGCCGGGTGGACTCACTTTGCTTTCCGCCAGCGGTGGCCGCCTGGGTCAGAGACCCTGGTCCTCAGCCTGGCCTGCCAGGACAGATGTCCGGGGTGGAGAGGACTGAGGCGGGCGTGGGGACCCGTCCCCAGGAGATGGGCAGTAGCCTTCAGGGCCCAGGGCCCGCGGGATGGCCGGGAGCCTCTGGGGAGGGCATGGATGCAGCCGCCCAGCGCCGGGGCCCTCACCACCCCCTCCCCATGCCGCAGAGTGAAGTCCGAGGCCATCATCGCCCGGCGTGAGCCCAAAGAAGAGGTGGAGGATGTAAGCAGCTATCTCTGTACAGAATTGGTACAGTTCACTCTTCACGTGCCTGGGCCGGGGGGCGGGAGGCGGGGGGCGGGCTGCTGCGACACGCCGGCCCCCTGGTCCCAGCGTTGCCCCTCCTGTGTGCCGGCGCCCTCTCCAGCCGCGTCATCCACGCCCCCACACGCACACCATGGCATATCTGCACACAGCCCTGCACGTGCCCCTCCACGCCCCCTTCACACACACCCCTCTACGCCCGCAACACACAAGCCCCTCCACGCCCCCAACACGCACGCCCCTCCACGCCCCCTGCACGCACGCCCCTCCACGCCCCCTGCACGCACGCCCCTCCACGCCCCCTTCACGCACGCCCCCTTCACGCACGCCCCCTTCACGCACGCCCCCATCACACCCCCAACACGCACGCCCCTCCATGCCCCCGGCCTGCACACCCCTCCACGCCCCCTTCACGCACGCCCCTCCACGACCCTGGCCCGCACACCCCTCCACGCCCCCTTCACGCACGCCCCTCCACGCCCCCGGCCTGCACACCCTTCCACGCCCCCTTCACGCACACCCCTCCACGCCCCCTTCACGCACGCCCCTCCACGCCCCCTGCACGCACACCCCTCCACGCCCCCGGCACACATCCCTCCGTGCTCCCTGCATGCATCCCCTAGTATACCCCGTGTACACCCCCAGTGGGCAGGGACCGTTCTGAGGGGAGCCCTACCTCCTCTGCTCCCTGGAGTACATCCTGTCCAGGAGCGTCCTTGCGGGGGCCTGTGTGGGGAGAGGAGCTTTGGAGGCGCTTCTCCCAGTGGCTTCGACCCTGAGGGCTTCCACCCGCCTTGCCCCCAAGCCCAGCTGCCCCAGCGCTGCCTCCCAGCACCCTCGGCCAGGCCAGCCTTCCTCAAGGACAGCCCCTGGCCTGTGTCACGCCTGAGTGCCGACTTTCCCCAGGGAGTCCTGCTCTCGGGTGGCGGTGAGGCCAGGGTGCAGGCCCTCCAGAGGCAGGAGCTCTGACTTTTACCCCTGCTTGGTCACCCCACACACACAGTTACCCCGGCGCGAGGTTGAGCCGAGGGTGCAGGTAGCACTTCCAGCGCCGCTCCCTGGAGGGCGGCGCCCGGCCAGGATGGGGCCTTCTTGTCTGAGGCCTGGGGCGTCCTGCAAGCAGAGAGCCGGGCGCTGCCGGCCATGAGGGGGCCCTGCCTGCCTGCCTGCCGGTGCCCACGGGGCCGGGGAGCGCTGAGCCATCCCAGCACAGCTGGACAGAGGAGACCTGGCCCGCCACCAGCCCCCACCTGAGGCCTTTGGGACTGGACCCGGTTTTTGCGCGGGGTGTCCTGGGGTCTTAGGAGACGTTACCTGTGCCCCTTGAGTGTCCCCTGTGACACTTGGGGGAGGCAGGCAGATCCAGACTGCCCCTCCGCTCGTTTTGCTGAGGGTCTGCGGTGGCACTTGGCTCACTGCTGCTGCTCCGAGGCCCACCTGGCACCCAGAGGCCCCCTAACCCCAGGAGGAGGCAAGGGCGCCATGCCCTGCCACCGCTGAACAGCGGTGCCCCTCTCCGTGCAGGACAGCGTCCCCATGACGCAGCGCCGGCGCTTCACACGGGTGGAGATGGCTCGTGTGCTCATGGAGCGCAACCAATACAAGGAGCGGCTGATGGAGCTGCAGGAGGCCGTGCGGTGGACCGAGATGATCAGGTGGGCGCCCGAGGTGGGCCCAGGGCAGCAGGGCTTCCTGTCCGAGGTGGCAGCCCACGCAGTCTGCGTGCAGCCCCCGACCAGGGGAGAGGGGCGCCCGCAGGCGAGGCTGGGCTGGGGTGTCCCAGGAAGGAGGTGTCGGGGCCTCCAGCCACTGGGGATCCTTCGGGAAGCGTCATGAGACCCCGTGCGGGGCCCTTTCCCGTGAGGCCCCTTGGGTGGGGGCTCCGCCTCCACCTGGGTGCAGGCCCCAAGCAGGGAGGCAAGAGGCCGTCGGGTGGGGCAGGGCTAAGATGGCCCCTTCCCTGTGTCACCCGCAGGGCCTCCCGAGAGCACCCATCAGTGCAAGAGAAGAAGAAGTCGACCATCTGGCAGTTGTGAGTTCTGGGGGGGCCGGGAGGGCGGCCAGTCAGGTGGGAGTGGTGGGCTCCAACTCGGGCCGCGCCCCTCACCTCTCCTCCCCTCGCTTCCTCTGCTTTCCTCTCCCTGGTGCCTCCACGGGCAGCTTCAGCCGCCTCTTCAGCTCCTCCTCCAGCCCCCCACCCGCCAAGCGCGCCTACCCCGCCGTCAACATCCACTACAAGTCGCCCACCACAGCCGGCTTCAGCCAGCGCCGCAGCCACACCATGTGCCAGATCTCGGCCGGCAGCCGCCCCCTCGAGTTCTTCCCTGACGAGTGAGTGGTCCCCTTCCCTGCTCCTTCCAGCTGCCGTGGGGTGGGGGCCAGGCCCCGTCTTCAGGGACCTGCTGCCCAGCTCTGCGCGGGGGACAGTGTCCACGGAGGAAGGCACGCTGGCCGAGGCGCGGAGGGGCCCCAGGCTTGTGGGGTCCCCCAGGCGCCACCAGCCCCGCAGCCCTGGCGGCAGCCTGTCTGCCTCGAGGTGCTCAGCTGGGAGAAGCTTCCCTGCGGGACAGGCTTTGCTCCTGGGGAGCCCGCTTTCTTAATAACGGGGGCTTTTCCGTGGTTGGGACTGAGCCTCTGGATCCAGGGCAGAATGGGCATTGTGTCCCGGGGGGAGGCTTGCAGAAGCTTATGCTGGGGGGTCCCCACCAGCTGAGCCTTGGCGACGTGACAGCAAGCGCTCCTGGAATGGGGGCAGGCGATGCGGCCTCCAAGTCCAGCCGGTCCTAGCGCTGGGGAAAGCCATGCAGCCCCCACTAGCGGGTGCCTGACGGAGGCAGGTGGGGTCTCCGCAGCCCGCCCCCAGCCCTCCCTGCAGCTCCCTCCTTGGAGGCTGAGCTCCGCCGGTGCCAGGAGCCTCCCTGTGGGGCGGGCCCAGTCCCCACGCTGCGCAGGCAGTGGCCGTCGCCCACCCTGCCGCTGCCCACCCTCAGTGACTGCACCTCCTCCGCACGGCGCGAGCAGAAGCGCGAGCAGTACCGCCAGGTCCGCGAGCACGTGCGCAACGACGACGGGCGGCTGCAGGCCTGCGGCTGGAGCCTGCCGGCCAAGTACAAGCAGGTGAGCGGCCGCCTCCGCGGGGTGCTGCAGGGGCCGTTCCTGCTCACGGCGGGCGTCCGCAGAGCGCAGGGCGCAGAGCACTCGGTGCTGCCGCCTCCGTACCCCCGCACCCCTCCCACCCCAGAGCCACCCCCAGCGCGTCCTTGCCTTGCTGCAGCTGAGCCCCAATGGGGGCCAGGAGGACACGCGGGTGAAGAACGTGCCGGTGCCTGTGTACTGCCGCCCCCTGGTGGAGAAGGACCCGACCATGAAGGTGAGCCCTAGCGCCAGCCCGGGGACTCCCTCAGGCCCCCTCGTGCGGGCTTGGAGAGATGCCTGCTGGGAAGTGGAAGCCCGGGAGTCTGGGAAGGCGCAGGCCGGCCCCAGCAGCCCTCCGTTGTCAGCCGGCCGCCCCCGCCCCATAGTGCCAGGCGATCCAGGTGCACTCGTGCTCTGGGGGCCCCGCATGCCTTCCCGTGCCCCTCCCTGCGCCCCCTCCCTGGCCCCCTCCCTGCGGGGCGCTGAAGCCCGGTGCTTGCAGCTGTGGTGCGCGGCGGGGGTCGACCTGAGCGGGTGGAGGCCGAGTGAGGAGGACCCTGCGAACGGAGCCAAGCCCGCACCTGGCCGCGACCCTCTCACCTGTGACCGGGAAGCAGAAGGCGAGGCCAGGAGCAACCATGCGTCTCCGGAGAAGAAGGTGAGAGGGCAGCGAGGGGCCCAGGCAGCGCTGCGCCGGCACAGCCCACGCTCGGGCTCTGGTTTGGGGATGGAGAGGTCGAGGACGCCCGGGATGAGACGGGGGGCAAGTCCCTCAGGTGGGCCAGCCCTACATCGCCCCCGGGTTCTGACCAAGCACCCCGGGGCTCGGAGGCCCCTTGTGGAGAGCCGCCATCCGGGTCAGGTCCCTGGGGGCTCCCCGGGTTGCTGCTGGGGCCACGCCCTCGGCAGCCAGCAGGTCCCGCTGGCTCTCAGGCGAAGGAGCTGCAGGAGCCGGCTGCCACCTCCAGCCGCGTGTGGGTCCTGACGAGCACCCTGAGCACCAGCAAGGTGGTGGTCGTCGACGCCCACCAGCCGGGCACGGTCGTGGACCAGTTCACCGTCTGCAACGCCCACGTCCTGTGCATCTCCAGCATCCCTGGTAGGCGGCCACGGGCTGGGAGGCGGGGCTCGGTGCAGTGAGGCGAGTGGACAGTGGGGGGCTCTGCCCTGAGCCGGGTGAGCCCCAGGGCCGCGAGTGCAGGGGGTCCTCAGAGAGGGGCCTGAGGAGGCGCTGGGGGAGGCCAAGGCTGGGCGCCGAGACCCTAAGCAGGTCGGAGTCCATCAAATCCAGTTAGGAGACGCGGCTTCGTGCTGAATGCAAAACCTCCCGTGGGGCCTTGCCCACTGCCCAGGTGCCAGCTGGGGAGGCAGCAGGTGGCAGGTGAGGGCGGGGCCCACCAGGTCTTGGGTGACAACAACGGCCATTTGGGGCCATCGGCTGGGGCAGCTCTGGGCTCCTTGGAGCCCCCAGGTTCTGTCGCATGGCCACAGGGTGTTTGTTCCCAGAGTCTGGGGTCTCAGCGCCCACTGGCACGCTCCTGCTGGGCACCTACAGGGAACGCTCACCGGCGCCCAGGCCTCCGCCTGTGCTCCCAGGCCGGCTGGTCTGTGCAAGTGGGACCCAGACCTCTGCCTGGCCAGGCTCCACGGTCTGAGCTGACCACCCGGACTCTTCCCCCAGCGGCCAGCGACAGCGACTACCCACCGGGAGAGATCTTCCTGGACAGTGACGTCAACCCCGAGGACTCGGGCGCAGACGGTGTGCTGGCCGGCATCACGCTGGTGGGCTGTGCCACCCGCTGCAACGTGCCACGCAGCAACTGCTCCTCGCGGGGGGACACCCCGGTGCTGGACAAGGGACAGGGTGAGTCCTGGGGTCAAGGTGGGCCGCTCATCCCCGGCCCCTGCCCAGCACAAGCTCACTCCTCTCTTCCACAGGGGAGGTGGCCACCATCGGCAACGGGAAGGTCAACCCGTCCCAGTCCACGGAGGAGGCCACAGAAGCCACGGAGGTGCCAGACCCAGCACCCAGCGAGCCCGAGGTGGCCACGGCACGGCCAGGGCCCCTCACGGAGCACGTCTTCACGGACCCGGCGCCCAGCCCGCCGGCCAGCACCCAGCCAGCCAGGTGTGCCCCAGTGGCAGAGGTAGAGATGCAGGGAGGGGAGATGGCGCCCTGGCCCCCCGGGGCATCCTGGCGGCCTAGCCCATTAGGGCCAGCCCTCGCCCCCAGAGGTAGGCTCTGCCCCTCAGGCCAGGGCATGTTCCCAGTGGTGGGGAGTGGGCAGGCTGGGGTCCGGGGCTGCTCCGCAACCCAAGAGCTTCCCGCAGCGAGAATGGGCCTGAAGCCGACGCCCGCGGCGCACAGCCGGAGCCGGGCCCCAGCGGGGACCCCGCTGGGGCGAGCAGCAGCGCGGCACCCACCATGTGGCTGGGAGCGCAGAATGGATGGTAGGCGGGGCCCGCGCTGGGGGGCGGCTGGTGGGGGCGCCCCTCCCCTGGGGGTGGCGGGCGGGGGAGCCCCTCACCGCGCCCCTGCGCCCCGGCAGGCTCTACGTGCACTCGGCCGTGGGCAACTGGAAGAGGTGCCTGCACTCCATCAAGCTGAAGGACTCGGTGCTGAGCCTCGTGTAGGTCTCTCTCGGGCAGGGGCGCGGGGAGGGGTGGGCGCGGGCGGGGGCGCTCTGAGCCGGCTGCCTTGCAGGCACGTGAGGGGCCGCGTGCTGGTGGCGCTGGCCGACGGGACCCTGGCCATCTTCCACCGCGGCGAAGGTGAGTGCGGCGGGGGCGGGCCGGGCCGGGGGCCTCGGCGCCGGGCGGGGCCGAGCAGGCTGTGCGCTCCCCACAGACGGCCAGTGGGACCTGAGCAACCACCACCTGATGGGCCTGGGCCACCCGCGCCACGCGGTGCGCTGCATGGCCGTGGTCCACGACCGCGTGTGGTGCGGCTACAAGAACAAGGTGCACGTGATCCAGCCCAAGACCATGCAGATGGAGGCGAGCAGGGGCGCGGGCCGGGGGGCGGGGCGGGCGCGGGGCGGGGCCCCTCCCTGTCTCCTCTGCTGACCGACCGCCACGGCCCGCAGAAGTCCTTCGACGCCCACCCGCGGAGGGAGAGCCAAGTGCGGCAGCTGGCGTGGGTCGGCGACGGCGTGTGGGTGTCCATCCGCCTGGACTCCACCCTGCGGCTCTACCACGCCCACACCCACCAGCACCTGCAGGACGTGGACATCGAGCCCTACGTCAGCAAGATGCTGGGTGAGGGCTGGGGGGCTGCGGGGGCTGGGGGGGCCGGGGGGCCGGGGGGCTGGGGGGCTGCGAGGGCTGCGGGGGCCCCCGCAAGCCCGGCGCTGACCCCCGCCGTGCTGCAGGCACCGGCAAGCTGGGCTTCTCGTTCGTGCGCATCACCGCCCTGCTCATCGCGGGCAGCCGCCTGTGGGTGGGCACCGGCAACGGCGTCGTCATCTCCATCCCGCTGACCGAGAGTGAGTGCCGCCCGCCCGCCCGCCCGCCCGCCCGCCGCGGCCTGAGCCTCTGGCCCGGGCCCTGCCGCTCACTGCCGCCTCTCTCTCCCCAGCCGTGGTCCTGCACCGAGGCCAGCTCCTGGGGCTCCGAGGTGAGGCCGCCGCCTGCCGGCCACCCGAGGGAGGCCGCTCCTCTCCCCCGCCCCTCCCTCCCCGCCCCCTCCAAAGCCAGCCCTTCCTGCAGCCCTTCCTGCCTGTGTCTCTAGCCAACAAGACATCCCCCACTTCCGCGGAGGGGGGCCGCCCCGGGGGTGTCATCCACGTGTATGGCGATGACAGCAGCGACAAGTCAGCCAGCAGTTTCATCCCCTACTGCTCCATGGCGCAGGCCCAGCTCTGCTTCCACGGGCACCGGGACGCGGTCAAGTTCTTCGTCTCCGTGCCAGGTGGGGGTGCGGCCCCCACCCCTGCGGGGGTGCGGGCACTGGGCGGGAAGCTCTGCTGTGCTCTAAGCCGCTCACCCCACAACAGGGGACGTGCTGGCCACCCTCAACGGCAGCGTGCTGGACAGCCCGTCAGAGGGCCCCGGGCCTGCTGCCTCCGCCCCGGACGCCGAAGGCCAGAAGCTGAAGAACGTGCTGGTGCTGAGCGGCGGGGAGGGCTACATCGACTTCCGCATCGGTGAGCGGGGCCCAGGGCAGCCGGGGACGGGGACGCAGGCAGGAGCGCGGCTCATGGCTTGTGCGCTGGCCTTCCAGGGGACGGGGAGGACGACGAGACGGAGGAGGGCGCCGGGGACGCGAGCCAGGCGAAGCCCACGCTGTCCAAGGCAGAGCGCAGCCACGTCATCGTGTGGCAGGTCTCCTACACCCCCGAGTGAGCTGCCCGCCCACCCCGGGCAGCCTCCCTGTGGCAGAACCGTGCCCACCCCTCTCCAACCTCTCAACTCGCAGCTTCCCCCGGAGGGCCTGGGAGGAGTGGGCACACCGCTGGCACTTGGACCGCATACACGGGAGCACCCTTTCACGGGCAGCCCCTGGCTGGCCCCAGCCCAGTCCCCAAGTTCCAGGGGCATCTCAAGGCCAGGGCAGGCCAGACCCCGGGGCTCCACACTCCCTTCTCTCCCAGGAATTCCCCAGGGCACCGCTGTCTTCCCACCGAGCCCACAGGCCTCCCGACACCTGCTGCGCCTCGGGGGACAGGGATCCCAGGCTTCGCTCTGCCTCGGGGCTGGGCCCTGGGTCTGGCTGCTCCCAGGGGGCTGGGCCGTGGCTGCCCAGTGTCGGGATCCTGCTACCTTCCCTTCGGCTTCCCCTCTCACAGCTTCTGTTCCCTCAGGCTGGGTGTCCAGGGACAGGGCGTCCACAGCAGCAGGACAGGTCCCTTTCACGACCCATGTCCTACTCTGTCCCTGGAGCAGGTCCTCATGGGCGCTGGCCCTGGAACCCTCACCTTCCCCACCCCTCCCACAGTCCCCGGGGTGGGGTTTCTCAGGCTGCCAGGCAGGCCGGGCTCAGGAAGAGGGGGCCTCTCAGACTCAGGCTGCTGGGGTCGGTGTGCCCCCAGGACCCCAGCTCCAGACACGTTACTAAGTGCCTAGGGTTGGCTGAGGGGGCCTGCTCTCCTCTGGGGCAGCTGCCGAGGGGCTGCTGGGGGAGGTCTGAGGGCTCAGGACAAGGGCCGGCTGCAGCCGGGCTCCAGGTGTGTGCATGGGGTGGGGCCAGCTCCCAGGTGGGCTCCAGCCGCCCTGGACGGCCCTCACCCACTCCCCGCCGCCCCCCAGCCTTCCTTTCGCTCTGAGGCGCTGAATCCGGGCAGCCCAGCCCTGCTGCCCACCCCAGCCCAGCAGAGAAGCACAGATCTCGGGCTGCTGACCCTCGGCCTGGCGCCGCCGCAGAACCAGGCGCTGCAGGCTGTCCCTTCACCCCATCTCCACTGTGATGTATGTGCAGCCCCTTGTCTGTCCCCACGGCGTGTGAAGTGGCGCAGGCTTAGGCGGGTGTGTGCCTCTGGGAGCCGCGGCCCGTGGCAGTTGCCCGCAGGCTCTGGCCCTATAAGCGAGCCCTCGTACCTGTTCTGTATGTAATAAACGTTCTCGTGTCCTGTGTCTGCCTCCCCGGAATCGAAACTAACGTGGCAAACGTGAGGGTTTTCTTCACTTTATTATAAAAAAGTTATCGGCAGATTTGGCATTCTACAGAGGGTGGGCTGGGGGCTGTGTGCAACCCCGGGGTGCCTCAGCAGGTGGGGTGCCCACTCCTCCCAGCTCATCTTGGGCCCAGAAGCCCACGTGGGCCAGGGCCACCCTCGCGGCAGCCCAAGAGAAGTCCGGGAGGGTCCCAGGGCCTCGGTGCAGGAGGGGAATGGCCTGCAGCCGTGGGTGGGTGGCACCCGGCATCCAGCGTGCCCAACTGGCGAGGCCCAGCGTCCCCCACCTTTTTTGGCCGTGCCCACCTGTCCCGGCCCGCGGGACAGTCAACTGGGGCTCCAGCTCCTATGAGGGAAGAATGGTATGGGGCAAGAGATGCGAAGAACGACAGCAGGACAGGATTCTGATCAAGCTGCAAAAGTTTATTGAAAAGGCAGGGTATCTATACTCTAAAGGAAGAGGGGGTGGTAATAAGGACGGGTGGCGGTTTAGGATTGGTGGATGCTGTTGCTAGGGTAGGTGGCGGCTGCAGAGGTTAGTGCTTTGGGCGCGAACTACCGAAGAAGAAGGCGGCTAATTATAGCTTCAGCTGTTGTTTCAACCCTGGCGGCCATGTTGCATGTTACCGGCATCGCTGAAGGTGAATAGACCTGCCGCCTTCGTTGTCCCCAACACCCACCTGTGGTGCTTCTCATCCGGCCAGTGCCCCGCGCTGTCCCCCTAGCAGAGGAGCTCCTCGGTGCGGAACCAGAGCGCGATCTTGCGGCTGGCGCTCTCCACCAAGTCGCTGCTGTGGACCACGGTCCTGCAGGGCAGGTGCGCCACGCAGGCTTTGGGGGAGTCAGAAGGGACCGAGGCTGTGCCCCACAGGGCTTACTTGCTAATCTCGATGCCAAAATCCCCACGGATGGGGCTGGGCTGGGCTGCGGCCGCGTCGGTGGCCCCGATTAGCGCCTGCGAGGTGCAGACCACGTCCAGCCCCTGCCACTCCTGCGCAGGCGGGAGCCACCCCGGGGCCTCCCGGGCCGGGCCCCACCCCTCACCATGGCCACCACGGGGCCGGAGCCCATGCCGCAGAGCGGGCGGCCGTGGAAGGGCTGCTGGCACAGCAGCTCCTCGGAGGCCTGTGGAGGGAGGGGGCAGGCCCCCGCGCTTCCCCGTGGGGAAGAGGTGGGCGAAGACGGTCAGCGCCGGGCAGATCCTGATGGCGGTGGCACGGGTCGGGGTGGGGCCCTCTTGGCCTTTCTGGCCTGCTCAGGGCCTCCTCACCACCAGCCCCCACTGGGCACGGCCTGGGCCCTCCACCACCCCAGCCAGCTGCACAAACGCAAGGAAAGCCTTTGTGCCCCGCCTGAGGCTGCTCACGACCAGCCTTGGGCTCCCCGAACCCCAAAACACAAGAAATTACGACCTAGGCTGCTTCATGAGTCTTTATTCTCTCGGGGCTTCTGCCCCAATCCAGGTGAAGTAAACAGGTGATGCGCTCGGGAACCCCGCACTGAAATGACAAGTGCTGGGGGGTCTGGGAACTAGCAGCCTCCATGCCTGCTCGGCCCCCATGCTTCCAGCTGTCCCCTCCTGTGGGCCCCTCACACCCCCACCCCCAAGAGCAGGCCTGGAGCTGGGTGTTGGGGAGGGGCCCAGAGGGGCAGCGGGAGTGCACGTGCAGGGTTCTGGCACCTCCCTGGGTCAGGCAGGGCAGCCCTGAAAGCGGGAGCCAGACTCCGCGGGACTCAAGGGTGTCACCAAAGACACTTCTTTTCATCAAAGGGTCCCCATGGCCTCTGGCCCTCAGCTGCCTGCCGACTTGGACGCTTCAAACTGGCGTGCCCTTGGGTGCCTTTTTGGCCTCCAGCTTTGCAGGATAGTCCCAGGGATCGAGGTGTGTCCTCTCCAGATTCAGCATGGGTTCCTCGGTGCTGGTGTCCCCCCTTTTCTGCCGCTCAGCCAGGATCATGGCCCTGAGGAGTGGGGGGTAGGGCACAGGGCACGGGGGACCTTCCGGCGCCGCTGAGACAGCGGCAAAGGCCTCCTCCTCGTGCTTGGGCACCAGCCGCCAGTCGTGGTACATGACTTGCTCGATCTCCCGGGGCTCGCTCTCCGTCTTGCCTGGTGAGAGGGGGCTGGACTGGTCCCCACACCCTCTCAACGTGTGGGGTGGACGACCGCCCCGCCCAGGCCCCAAGCCGTACCTTTGAAGGTCAGGATGCCCCAGGCCTTCCCGTGGTCCAGGCTCTGCAAGGCGAGTGGAGAGGGGTCAGCTCGGCCGCGGCTTCGCCGGCCCACCGCCCCCAGGACGAGAGGCGGGCGGGCCCGGCCCGCGGAGCCGCAGGGAGCCGGGGGGCTGTGCGGCCCCGCGGGCGGGGCGGGGCGGGGGCCGGGGCGCGCGCACCTGCGCCGTGTAGTCGGGCCGCACCCGCGTGAGGCGCCAGAAGCAGGGCTCGTCGTGCTGCCACAGCCAGGACTTGCGCGTGACCAGGCGGCCCAGGCCGAAGCGCGGCAGGCGGCCGAGCAGCTGCAGCAGGCGGCTCTCGCGGCGCACGTCGGCCCAGGCCCGCGCGGGCAGCCGGCTGCCCGAGGACGGCCGCGTCATCGTCTCGCGGTCCAGGGCGTAGCGCTGCGAGTCGCGCGGCCGCTCCCGCCGCTCCCGCAGGGCCCGCACGCGCCGGGCCAGCTCCGCGATCAGCCGCGGCCGCACCTTCCTCCGCGCCATCGCCGCCGCCGCAGCGCTCCGCGGCCTCAGCGCTCCGGCCGGAAACCGCAGCCGCCGCGCGCCGCGAGGCCCGCTCGCCGCCGGAAGCGGCCGGTGCCCCGGGCCAAGGCGTCCGGGCGCGGCCGGAAGCGGAGGGGAGGCCGGGCGGGCCATGGCGAGGGCGGGGCCCGGGAGGGTCGAGGGCCCGCGGCGGGGCCGGGCCGGGGGGCAGCGGCGGCCGCCGACCTGGGAGATCTCGGATTCGGACGCCGAGGGCCCCGTCCGCGCGGAGGCCGCCGCGAGGGCCCGGGACCCGGCGGAGCAGCGCAGGGCGGCGGCCGAGGCGCTGCGGCTGCTGCGGCCCGAGCGGGCCCTGCGGCGCCTCGCGGTGCGCGTGGACCCAGGTGCGGGCGGGCGGGCGCCGGGGTGCGCGCTGGGACCACCGCAGGTCCTTCCGCCCGGAGCTCGGGCTCCTGGGCTGGGGGCGGCGCCGCCTCGGGGTGTCCAGGCTGCTACCCAGCCCGGGAGCTTGGGAGACCCCAGATGCCCGGCCCCGGGGCTGCACTCCGCAGCCGGTCGGGGTCGGGGTCTGTGTGGCAGGCGTGGCCCCCCAGCTGTGGGGGCTGAGGAGGGAGTGACTGCGCCCTCTCTCCCCCGGGCCGGGCCCAGCCGTCCTGGAAGATGCCGGTGCTGACACCCTGCTGGCGGCCCTGGGCGCCCTGGGCTGTGAGTGCCACATCGAGCCGCAGCCGCAGGCCCACAGCCTCAGGTGGAGCAGGCTCAAGCCGGACCCCTGCCCCCACGGCGTGAGTGTCAGGGCCCAGCCCAGCAGGGGCCCCGCTCTTCCCACTTTCTCCAGCATCCCCACGGCGTCTGACGTCTGACACGCGTGATCTCCCGTAATGCTGACAGCCCTTCGGAAAAGTAGCTGCCCTTACCGGGTGCAGAGGGCTGGACTGAAAACAGAACAGGAGATTCTGTTGCGTGGTCGGGAGCAAGGCTGGACTTGTCACACATTCACTCTCCCGCCTCGGCGGGAGACAGGACACAGGGCTTGCGGAGAGCAGTCCTGGCGGGGTGTCCCCACAGGTGTCCCCAGAGGTGTGGGCTGCGAGCGAGCAGGAGGTGCTGCTGCTGCTGGAGCCGCGGGAGTTTCTGCAGGCTGTCGCCCAGTTGACCCAGGTGCGGGGCTTGGGGTCAGGCTGGGTCCTTGCTCTCAGGGAGAGGACTGCGGGCAGGCACCCACGAAGTGCGCTGGGCGGCCTGGGGCTCTCCTCTGGTCAGAAACCTCAGACAGGGAGTTGAGGCTCAGGCAGATGGGAGCTGCAGCTGTTTCTGGGAGGCGGGAGCCAGAGTCAGGAGGGCCTGGGGGCAGCAGGAAGTGAGGAGCCAGAGGCAAGGAGGGGGCCCGGGGCTGGCCATGGAGGTGGCCAGGGCCCTGCCTACGCATGGCTGCGCAGTCACCCTAGCGTGTAGGGAAGTAGGAAATGCCTGGCCAGTTTTTGTGCCTGATAGTTACCAGGTTAGACCCTCTGCCTCTGGCCTCCCTGGGGCACCCTTGCCTCCACGGAGGCGCAAACCTGTTTTTCCAGGATAGCCTGCGAGACAGAGGACGTCCGCACACTCTTCCCGTGTGGCTGAGTCCCTCCAGGCTCACTTTCCACTCCTTCTGCCGACTGGCACGGTGGGGGGCGGCCTGGAGATCTAGGTGTGGACACACCCTTGGCTTGTAGGTGCCTGGCCCAGCCTGCTCGGTACCCTGGATTTGTCCTGGGAGCCCTGCCCGCCCCCACCTGGCCGTCATCGGGCTGGACGCCTACCTGTGGTATTGCTCACCCCAGTTCCCGCAGCAGGGCTGGCCGGGACTGCGGGAGCTCGGGAGGAGGTGGGGTGATGTCTGGGCTTTGAGGAAGGAGAACTCAAGGAGGGTGGGACCAATGGGCTGTGGGGAGCCACAGGGACGGCCTTCTCTGCTCAGGTCTTGCCAGCCCAGTGCCCAGGGGACGCAGCAGCAGCAGGAGGGCCCAGCAGGGCCTGGCGCCGAGGGGGCCGTCAGCTGGTCCCAGGTGGAGGAGGTGAGGCTGGGCTGGTGGGCGGCCGAGCCGCACCCAGGCTGCCCCCTGAGGCCCGCAGGGCCAGGTTTGGTTGCCAGGGTGGCACGTGGGGTGGTTTAGGCTGGGCGTCCCCCCAGGGGAGCCCTTCCCAGTCCACACCCACAGCTCCCCTGCTCCTCAGGCCCTGGTGCTCCTGCAGCTCTGGGCGGAGCTGGACGTGCTGCTGGTGGCGTCCTGGCGGGAGCTGAGCCAGCACGTGTGTGCCTTCACCAGGGCCCTCGCCCAGCGCCCCTACAAGTACGTGCCTCCCCCACCAGACTGGGGGCTCCGCAGGACGGACTGGTGGGGGAGCCGAGGCCCTACCCTGAGGCTTTGTTGTTGCCTGGGGTGGAGGCAGCAGAGCCCTGGGTGGACCCGCTGCTCTCCGTGTCTAGGCAGTACCGGGAGTCCCAGGCCCTCCCCTTCTGCACAGCGGGGCGCTGGGCAGCGGGCGAGCGCGTGGCACCAGACGGCACAGGGCTGCAGAGGGCGTGGCGCAGGCAGATCGCGCAGTTTAACCGTGTCAGCCCAGCAGTGGCGGAGGCCGTGGCCACTGCCTTCCCCTCCCCGCGCCTGCTGCAGCAGGTAACCCCCCACCTGACTCCCAGGGGCCGAGGCGGGGCCCAAGCCCCCCCTGCTCATTCACGCCCTGTCCTAGGCGTACACGGCCTGCGGGACGGAGCGTGAGCGCCTGGCCCTACTGGCCGACCTGCCCGTGCCGGCTGCAGGGGGGCTGCGGCCCCGGAGAGTGGGGCCTGACCTGTCACGCCGCCTCTGCCTCTTCCTGACCGCCACAGACCCTGACCTCCTGCTGGACCTGGGTTCCTGACCGCACCGCAGGACAGGATGGCGCTGCCTCCTGCCGCTGGCACAGCAGCGCGGCTCACCCAGGGGACTGGCCGGGAACCACGGGGGGGACGGGGAGTGGGAGATGGTGTCGCGTAGGCAACAGGCTCCACATCTCAGGCAGGGTGTCGGGGACACCAAGGGGGGTGGCCGCGGGTACGGACAGTGGTGCAGGCTCAGGCCAGACTGGCAGAGACCCCACAGGAAACCCTGCCGGACCATGTGCCCAGGCAGCTCAAGCCAGAAGCATCCAGCCCCGGGAGCCGTGTAACAAATTGCAGGGTGCCCGGAGGCAGGGAACCTGGGTCCTTGATCCCTGAGGAAGGAAGGAGAGCAGCGCTCATCTTTTCTTACGGGCAGAACCACTGGGAAAAAACGATCAACACTCAGCAGCCCCAAGGGCTCCGTCTAGCCTCGTCTAACCTTACAGCATTTGCAGGCATCAGGTACAGAAACTACATTTATTACGGTGACTTGAGGTTCGGACAGGAAGGGGCAGCAGCAGGCAACATGCAAAGCCAGAGAAGCCCAAGGCCTCCACGGCCAGCAGGAGCAGGCCTGGCGCATCCCTCGCAAGGCCGTCCTCGGGCACGCGGCAGGCTGGCCTCCCCGGGCCCACCGCCGTCTGGCCGCCCTCTCTTGGGAGGCTCAGGACAGGCAGCGGCCGCCCCCCACCAGGCCCAGGAAGCTGAGGGGCCCAGGAGCCCCCGCAAAGGTCCTCCCAGCCTCAGGGAGCGGCTGGATGGCCCGGGTCAGACCCGGGCCCAGCTCCCCTCCTGTTGCCCCAAAGCTTGGCCAGAAGGACGAGATGGAGATGGCGCTGGCCTGGCGTGGAGGCCCATTTCGCTGGCAGGTGCCTTAGGTCCGTCGGCAGCGCTTCCTCTGGCAGGGCCCGGTCTCAGGGCCGCCAGCGCTGGGCGGCACGGGCGGCTCACGGCGGCCGCAGTTCATGCGCAGGACCCAGCCCAGCTCGCCATGCAGCACCTGCTTGAGGCCGGGCGGCAGGGGCAGGCCCTCAAGCGTGTCCCCGGAGTCGGGCCGCAGCTGGCGCAGGCGGTGGCAGCACAGGTACTGCAGGGAGGTGCGGCTGGCGCAGGAGCGGATGATCTTCATGCTGCTGCGTGCCGCCGTGGAGCACACCATCGGGTAGAGCCGCCGGCTGCGCAGCCTCGTGGCTGCCACGCCTGCAGGGGCGGGGCTGAGGCTGGGGGTGCCCACCGGCCCTGCCCTCCCGCCCACCCTCGGGTCAGAGGGGAAGCCACAGGCCTGGCTGCCTGGGGGCTGGGGTCCCCTGGCGGGGCTCTGGGGCGGGCCCCTTACCTATGCACCTCCTGTTCTTGAAGAAGGTCAGGGTGCCGTGCCAGGTGTCCAAGTGCACCCCGATGATGGAGCCCTGGCCGAACCGCGAGGAGAAGCTCGTCTTGTCTCCCTTGTGGTGAAGGAGCCCTGGAGGCAGCGGGGGGCGGCAGGGGTGAGCCCCGCAGCCCTGGCGGGCCCCGCCCCTCCCGCCCCTCCCGCCGCACGCACCTGTGTACGAGAGGCCCCAGCTGTCCTCGTCCCGGCCCAGCAGGCTGCAGAAAGTGTGGTGGTACTTGTCCAGGTCCACGGCCGATGTCCCGATGCCCACCATCTAGGAGCAACGGGGCGGGCAGCGGGGGCGCGGCCACTGCACCCTGGAGCTGTGCCCGGCAGTCCCCCCAGCCACCAGCCACTTACCATGTCGGTGCCGTAGACGGGCGACGTCATCTTGATCTCCCAGAAGTGCTGGCCCTCCGCCAGCTCCTTGGTGCCGCGGATGGCGGCTGTGCCGCAGCTGTACTCCGTGTGGAAGTGGACTTGGCGGTCCTCACAGCTCAGCAGGGTGGCCGAGGACTTGTGCCCATCATCCCAGACCCAGTCAAAGTCTGTGGAGCGAGAGCCCGGCTGTGGCTGCACTGGGGTCCCCCGTCCAGCCCACCCCACGCGGGCCGGGGCACCCAGGGCTGCCCGCGGGCACTCACGCTCGTCCTCCTCCCCACAGCGGCAGTCCTCGCCCCGGCGAGCGGCGTGCAGGCTGCCGCAGAAGGGCGCCTCGCTCTGGCTGTCGCAGTCGCAGAAGGACTCCCCCGTGACCGGCACGGCGCTGGGGATGGATGGCGGCAGGGACGAGCACTCGGGCTCCGAGTCTGAGTCGCTGTGCTGGGGGAGAGAGCAGGCTGGTCCCGCAGCCGGCCCACGTGCGCCCCTGCCGTCCTCCCCGCTGGCCGCCCGGCCCGTGTCCCCTGGGGCCTCGAGGCTGCTGGCGAACACCGCAGTGGGGCCGGCGTCATCAGACCACCCGAGGCGGGAGAACCCCGAGGGATGCGACCCTGCCAGCCTCCCGCCCCGGAAAGGCCCGGCGAGCTCACGCTGCTGCACCAGGCTCCCCTACCGTCAGGGCAAAGCAGGCTGGGACACGGCCCCCACCGCCAGCAGCCCGGGAGGCCGCCAAGGCTGGGCAGACCACCACCTAGCGACCAGGTCACCACAGCCCTCCTGGAGGCCGCCGGCGCACCCTGGGGTGGGCTGGGTATCAAGGCATGGCTCTGGAATCACAAGGCTCCTCGGCAGTGCCCTGCTCCCTGCACCCCAAATTCCGAGCCAGTCGTGAGGGGATGTAGTCACTGGGGGACTGAGCAGATGGAGACAGGCTGGGGGCCAGCCCGCCCTGGCCCACCAGGACATGGCCACAGCTGTCCCACCTGCCCTGCCCCCGGTGCCCCCTGGCCCGGGCAGCCCTTCAGAGCCTGCAGGGGGCCCTGCTGCCTCGGCTTGTGAGCTGCACGCTGTCCCCACGCGGCCCCCACAGGGCCCACCTCTGCCCCCCAGCCTGCTGGGCCCCTCACGCAGGAGCCCCCACTCAGGGCTTGCGTCACACAGACCCTCCTGCCCTGGGTCCTCTCAAGGATGGCTGTTTTCCACCACACTTGTCTGGAATCCTCGTTTGTCCCGTTTATCATCGGCTCCCTCGTGCAAGGAGGGGCGCTCCCTGAGGGGAGGAGCCGCCTCCCCGTTTCTTGGCTGCCCTACCCCAGGCCCTAGCGCAGGGTGTTTGAGGCTGAGTACCTCGACGTGGGAATGAGTAGTCTGAGCTGAGTGAGCAAAGGAAACTTGCACCCCAAGCCCTGGGCAGGGACAGGCCTGAAAAGGAGCACAGGGTGGGCTGCAAGTCCCCGGGAGGAGGTGCCGGCAGGGGTACTGCCCCCAGGGGGAGCAGCACAGGGAGCCCCAAGGCAGAAGGCTGCTCAGCTCCAGGGGACAAGGGACAGCTGTGGGCACAGGCAAGGCAGGCCCTCCCACGGAGTCAGGGCTAAAGGGCCCAGGACTGAAGGCTGCGGGCCCCCTGGGAGGCACCGAGCCAGCCCTCCCTCTTCCCTGGGGCGGAGGCAGGCTGGGCCCCTGCCCCTGGCCAATGCCTCAGCTGCCCCACAGCCAGGGAGAAGAGGGCAGGTGTGTGCTTTCCAGCCTTCAAAGCTGCTGGGCACGCCAGGCAGGCCCCCAGGCCCATGAGGTGACAGAGAACAAGCAGCATGTGTGTGTCAGATGTCCTGCCTCCCACCCCACAAGCCTGCCCTCAGCCTGAGTCATGGACAGACACGCAGAGAACAGGTTCTCAGTCCCACAGCATGAGGTGGCGGCAGGCAGGAATGCAGACCCAGGGCCTGGGCAGGGAGCTGGAGGCAGGAGGGGGCCCAGGACGGCTGGCTGAGCCCAAGCAGAGAGCAGGGCCAGTCCCTCGAGCAGCCCCTGCAGGGAAGAGGGGCTGAGAGCACGCCCCTGATGGGCCCCCTCACCCTGCATCGCCAAACCCCAACAGGCAGGAAGGCCAAGCAAGCCTGGCCCACACACCCTGCCACTCCATCCCACCAAGGCAGGGCTCATTGCGGCCCGTGACGCTGCAGCACAGCTCTGGCTGCAATACCCACAGGCACGTCAGACGGCCTGAAGCCTCTAGTGGACGACCTCCCTGGGCCTCGCTGAGATTGGAGATTTGCTATGGGGCAATGAGCAGGAAATTTTATCTTGAAGAGTCAAAATTACTTTTTCTCTGCCTAAGCACAAAATCTAGAATACTCGCATGAGGAAACACAGGCACCACGTTACCAATGGCTGCCTTTAGAAGCTGGCTGGGTCGGCGGAAAGGAGCAGCTTTGTTGAATGAACTGACCAAAGCACCCACTACTAAGCTGTCCAAGACCCGCAGCTTCCAGAGGCAAGAGCGTGAAGAAATTCAGCCTCTCTTCTGAAGCCTTGTCACACACACCCCCACCAAGGTCACCAGGGCCTTTCCTCAACCAAATTAAGAGCTCTGGTAGGCAGCTCACACCCCGGAGACAGCAGGGCCCTGGGCTGGTCCAGTCTTCTGGCCCCAGGAGCATCTTTTCTCTCATTGCCAGTTTACATAGTGCCTGCTTTGGGCTCCGCACCTGAATGAAGCTGTGCCTGCCTCTCCCACTGGAACATACCTGCCCATCAGAGTCATAGCCCCAGTTAGTGGCACCTGCCAGAGCCACTGCCCGGGCATCAGCATCTCGGCGGGCTGCGCTTAGGACAAAATGCCATGCCCTGCTGCTTCGGGGGCGTCTGGCCATGGTGGAAAGGATCTGGAAGGAAACAAAGATTCTGAGCAAGGAAGACGGCTCACTGGAATCTCTCCCAGCACCCCCCTGCACTCTGTCTTTGGCACTTCTTGGCAAGCTCCCAGCTGCCCCCGGAGGGCTGTGTCAAAAGACCCACCCAGAGGTGGAGACTTTATGAGCCACGGGGATGCTGAGCCAGGGCTCTGGAAGTCTTCACAAGCACATACCTCACTCCAGTGTCTGAGTGCCATGACAAAGCCTAGGTAAACAGAGCGAAGCGCCATCCACGCGTCCATGCCTCTCGTGCGTTTCCCAGCCCTCCTCGCCGTGAACTCAAGTCTCATGCGCCCTGTCACACCTGCACACCCCTCAGGTGTCTCAAACCTTGATTTCCCTCCTCCTCTGTTGTCCAGTTTGGCAAATAGTATTTCCAACCCCACAGTTCCTCATGCCAGAAGCATGGGCGTCACCCCTAACCCCTCCTTCCTCCTTCCCCACACAGCCGCCAGGCCATGGCCTCCCCAAGCCCTGCCTGCCCCACCTCCAAAGTGCACCCTGGACCTATGTCTCCATCTCCCGGGCCCCTGCCCAGTCTGGGCCCACACCCTCTCCCCTGGACCCCACCACAGGCCTTCGCTCCATCTCCCCCCACTTCACACACACACACAGCCACAGTGACCATCGAAACACAAATCTTAAAATTCTTTCAGGGCTGCGCATTGTTCACAGAATAAGACCCAAATTCTTACAGAGCCTGGCAAGTTCCCTTCCGCTTGCCCAGGCCACGCTGGCCTAGTTCCACCTTACTAGTTCTCTCCTCCACTCCGAGCTGCCGAGCCGTGCCCCAGCTTCTCAAATCGAGGACTGAGAGCGATGTGTGGATTTCTGTGACTCCTGCTGCTTGGCTGCCCCGCGGGCCGGGAAGCCCAGGAGGGCAGAGCCTGCTTGCCCCGGGGCGGAGCCCGCCGGCCATGAAGAAGGGCCCTCCCCAGGGTGCGCGGCAGCCTCGCAGCGCTGCCGACTGCCAGGAGCAGGGTCCCCTGCCCCCGGGCAGTGACAAACTCCCCCTCCTCTGTCCAGCGGGCAGGGAACCCACTGGGTCTCCCCAGCAGTGACCTGGACTTGTCGCAACTGCCTCCCAGCTACGTGCCCCAAGCTGAAGGGCCAGAAGAGCGCGACACCCAGAAGGAAGTCTGGACAACCCGCTCCACACCTCGCAGCGGGAGGGTCGCTGCGGAAAAAGGCTGAGAGTCTCCCGACCCCCGCGCGCGCGCGCATCTCGCTTTCTGGGGCGATGTTTCAGGAAGCTACTCCCCAGGCTGCGGGCGTGGGAGGGCGGGGGGCCTTGGTGGGCGCCACACGCCCCTGCGGGACCCGGCGGCGGGGGAGGACCCGCCCGCGCGCCCGCGCCGCCGCGGAGCCACTGCCGCTCGGCGGCCACCACGCCCGGGGCCGGGCGCGCGGGCGGCGACAGCAGCCGTGCCCCGAGGGCCGCTCAC
>JAKSZT010054579.1:297536-327755 GCA_026826555.1 Tolypeutes matacus
CCTGCCCAGGTGAATAGCTCAAGCAGTTAGGCCAAGGTCATGTGCACTGGGCATTTTCCTATTGATTTTTTTTTTTTTTTTCAATTTAATTTTTTTTAGGCAAGGGAGTAAAGAGTTTAAGAAACAAGAAAACTAGAAACGAGATAAGCACACAAATGGCGACATGGATTGCGGGCCTGCTGCAGGCTGCGTCGCGCCCCCGGTGGTTTTCGAGTTGCTGCCTCTCGCACTGTGGATTGGCCTCTCGGAACGCTGGCCAGGCAGAGGCGCGGCCTGAAGCCTCGGGGCCGGGTCGTTTTGCGCATAGAATTCTGTTCAGTTCAGTAAATCTGGCTGGAGATCTTTTTTAAACTGGTCACGTTAAGGCAATTCAGTAAGAAACAAATGTACTTGACACGGTCCTTATAACTGTCCATCATAAAGTTTGCTACTTTCTGTGCACTTTCCAGCACAGTCTCAGCATCTAGTAGGCACTTAGTGAATGCCCTTTGTTGATAACTCATTTATGAACTTTGCCAGCTTAGGTGAAAGGTCGACGTGGATCACTTCCTCTAAAACACACGTCAGGGGAGTGGGTGCAGCTCAGCGGTTGAGCGCCTGCTTTGCACGTATGAGGGCCTGGGTTCAATCCCCGGTGCCTCCTAAAAGAGCGACACACACACACAGGGCAAGTTTGAAATTCACAGATGAAATTTGAGAGCTGCCTCCGTTTTCGCTTATTCTTTTTCCATTTTGTTTTCCGTCTGTTGGTAACTCCTCCTTTATAATAGCGCTTGTTTTCCCACATGAAGTTTTTTGTTTCCTATTCGGCCTATTGAAAACAAATCTAAAAATATAAAAAATAATAAAGAAAACAGATGTACAGAAACCATTCTCCCTTCCTGATCTTTTTACTTCTCGTTCTTAGTCTCTTTACCCTCTTCCGTCTAATGTAACGTTTAACTGCCCTGTGCTGTGTGTAGGGTGCTTGCCTGGGGGCTCTCTGCCTCCTCGCAGGGCTGTGGATCGTGGAGAGGCGAAAAGCACCTTAGGGGTCTCTCGTCCCCCGCGTTGCACGGAGAAACGCCCCACACGGGGCGCCTCAGCCAGCGGCCGCGGCTTCCTGGAGTTCCATTCTCAGGGCCGCGTTTTCATCCTTTGAAAGAGATTCTGTAAAATCGCCCTTTCCGGATGGGCTAGTGAGAAGCCCGGTTCTTAAATTCTTACATCCTGTGCACAGCTGGACCTCAGAGAGGTCACGTCTTCCTTCTCTTTCGTCGGCAGATGTTTGTCCAGTGGCTCCGATTCCAGGCATGAGCTCGAGCTGCGCTGCGGCTGTGAGAAGTGTTGCAGGGCGAGCACTTAAAATCATTCCGTCATATTGCGGTTAAAAAACAAACTGAACCAGAGAGCTAAATGTAAAACACAGAAACAATTAGTAGGAGAAAAGATGGGTGAGTTCCCGCAAAACCTGCGTAGGAAAGAGCTGTGTAACAATTACTTAAAACTCAGGAGCAGGTTTGCATAAAAACTTAGATCGAGAGGTAAGGAATGGCCTGAATGCAATAGCAAATTAGAAAGATAAATGGCAGACTAGGAGGAAATACCGGCCGCGTGTACCGACAGGAGCCGACGTCCCTAAGGCATCTTTAAAATGGAGGGGCAAGGGCCACGCGGGACTCACGCCTGAGACCCAGGCCGCGGCCCTGAGGCGTGACTCGTGACTGAGAGGGACTCGAACTCAGGCCGCCCCGACGGGCTGGACGCGGCCGGCGCGTTGGGGAGGATGGAGGGGGCTGCTGCCGGCACGCCAGGGGTGTTGTCGAGAAGCCCCCCGGGCCCCCCGGGCCCCTGGGGTCTCTGGACGTGCACCCCCTCCCCGCCAGCAGATACGACCCCCACTTGGCCAGGGAGGGCGGTGGGGGCGCCCAGAGCCGAGCCAGCGTTTGCTCAGGGCGCCCCCGACGGCACGAGGGCGCCCCTGTTTCCTTTCCTGGTGACCCGGGGCCGCGGGCGCGGCTGTGGGTGACCTTCCCACGCCACTGCGTAAGAGGCAGCCGCGGCCCGAGGGCGACCGCAGCCTGGCCGGAGAGGCCAGCAGCCCCCGAGCGCTGGAGGGCGGGAGAGCGCCATCGGGGCCGGTGCCTGAGGACCCCGCGGCGGGCAGGGGCGCGGAGGGGCGGGCGCTCTGCCGACCGCGTGGGGAGGACGGCCTGGGCGGAGCGGCCCACGGGGACCACGCGGGAGTCGCGGCAGCAGGGCCTGCGTGGGCCGGGGCCACCCCGGCCACCCGGGGCCTCCAGGGCACGGGACTCGGGCAGCGGCACAGCTGCGCCTCGGGCCGCGCGGAGGGCAGGGGCTGGGGCCCTGACGCGGCCGCTCCTGCTCCGACAAGGGCCCGGGAACCTGGCCGGCGTCAGGCACGTCCTCCTGGTCCTCTCCGGAAAGGGCGGCGTCGGGAAAAGCACCGTCACCGCGGAGCTGGCCCTGGCTCTGCGCCACGCGGGCAAGAAGGTGAGCCGCGGCCCCCGCCCGCGCCCCGAGCCCGCCTGCCCCGCTGAGCCGCGCGTCCCCCGCAGGTGGGCATCCTCGACGTGGACCTGTGCGGCCCCAGCGTGCCACGCATGCTCCGTGCGCAGGGCCGCGCCGTGCACCAGTGCGACAGCGGCTGGGTGCCCGTCTTCCTGGACCGCGAGCGGAGCCTCTGCCTGATGTCGGTGGGCTTCCTGCTGGAGACCCCCGACGAGGCCGTGGTGTGGAGGGGCCCCAAGAAAAACGGTAGGGGCGGGTGCTGGGCGCCGGGGCCGCTGCTCGGCCGTCGCGGCTCCGCCTGCCCCGCGGTGGGGGGGCCTTTCCCGGGGGGCCGCTTCGGGGCGTCCCAGGGCCCCCCTTGGGGAGGCGGGGGTGGGGCGCCCGGGGCAGGGGCTTCGGGGCGGCCAGAGCCCCGGGCCCACGCCCCCCGCCGGCCCCGCCGCGGGCAGCGCTCATCAGGCAGTTCGCGCTGGACGTGGCCTGGGGCGAGCTGGACTTCCTGCTGGTGGACACGCCCCCGGGCACCTCGGACGAGCACCTGTCGGCTGTGGAGGCGCTGCGCGCGCACGGGCCCCTGGGCGCCCTGCTGGTGACCACGCCTCAGGTCAGTGGGCCCTGGGCGCGGCGGGCGGGCCGCGGCGCTGCCCCCGCTCACCGGCGCCGGCCCTGCAGGCGGTGGCCGTGGGCGACGTGAGGCGTGAGCTCACCTTCTGCCGCAAGACGGGGCTGCGGGTGGTCGGCGTCGTGGAGAACATGAGCGGCTTCGTCTGCCCGCACTGCGCGGTGAGTCCCGGGGGGCACGGGGGGCGGGCGTCGCCCCGGAGGGGCCCCTCGAGCCCTCACGGCCCGGCCCTGCGCCCCCAGGAGTGCAGCAACGTCTTCTCCGCGGGCGGCGGGAAGGAGCTGGCCCAGCACGCCGGCGTCCCCTTCCTAGGTGAGTGCCCGAGCCCCCCGGGCCCCGCTCAGCCCTGGGTGGGGAGCCACCACCGGGGACCCGCTCAGCCCGGCCCCGTCACGGGAGGGGGCGCGGCCGGAGGCGGCCGCCCTGGCCTCCCCGAGACCCCGAAACCCCTGGACCTGCCTCCAGCCCAGGCCTCGTGCCCCCCACCCTTCCGCAGGCTCGGTGCCCCTGGACCCTCAGCTCGCTCGGAGCCTGGAGGAGGGCGGCGACTTCCTCCAGGACTTCCCCAAGAGCCCCGCGTTCCCTGCGCTCGCCGCCATCGCCCGGCAGGTTCTGGAAGGACACGGGCTCGCCTCTCTGGAGGGGAGCAGCCTTGCGGGGCCCTGTGCCGTCTGACGCTGGCCGCGCCCCCCCAGGGCTGCCCTGGGCCATCCCAGGGACCGGCAGCACCTGGGCAGAAGGGGACGTGACCGTGGAGCGGCCGCCTCCGGCCACAGGAGGACCAGCTGTGCGCCCCACGTGTGCAGGGGCCCCGCGGTCCGCGCCGCTCTGCTGCCATTAAAGAGACCTCAGCCCGCACCCGTGCCTGACGGTTCCAGAGCTTGCGTCCTGCCCGGCCCCTGCGCCCGTGGCTCTCGGCCTGCACTGGGTGCCCAAGCCCATGGCCCGTGTGAGGGGGCGGGCCGACCCTCCCCCCGGGGCCCTCTGAGCCCCCCAGGCAGGCGGACTTCAGGGAGCAGGACGGGGGCGCCTGCCCTCCAGGGAAGGGGGTGGAGACCCCAGCGGGATAGGGTGGGGGTAGTGTCTGAAAAAAATCACCCCCTCCCAGGGCCAGTGGGAGGGGACACGAGGGTGCCGTGGGCGGGATGAGGCGGGGAGAGGAAGAGGAGGGAGGGGGCGCCAGCAGGCCCGGCAGCGCCCGGCTCCCCCAGCCCCCGACTCGAGCCAGCCACAGAGCCTGGCTCTGGCTTCCCCGGAGCAGGGACAGACGCCGGGCTCGGGGGTGCCCCCCAGATGGGGGCGCAGGGCCGGCACTGCCGGGCTTAGCGGCGACCCGGCCTGGGCGCGGGGCTGCCCTGGGCCCCCAAAGAGCAACTGCGCCGCCTCCCCGCCGTCCTGGTCCGACTCAGGCCACACGCCCTGTCTGTCAATTGCCTTTAATGAGTGGCGCCCCGGCTCGAGGCTGGGAGGCCACGGGCGTCAGCAGTGGGCAAAGTGGGCCTCGTCCACGTCGCGCAAGTCGAGGCCGGCGAGGCCGGCAGGGCTGGTGCAGGTGACGTTGTTGTAGACGTAGACGGGCGGCTGGCGGTCGTCGCCGTCCAGGGCCGCCCGCACGGAGCGGGGCACCACGCCGGGCTCGCGCAGCGCCAGCTCGCGCAGCGGCCTGAGGGCGCAGCCGCAGTCCCACGGGTTGCCCTGCAGCCACAGGCGCTCGAGGCCGGGCCGTGGCACGAAGGTCCTCAGGGAGTTGTTGCGGAGGTCGAGGAAGCGCAGCCGCCCCAGCGGCGAGAGCAGGCCCTCGGGCAGAGCCTGCAGGCGGTTGTGCGACACGTCCAGCCAGAGGGCGCGGCGCAGCGGGCTCAGCGCCCCGGGGGCCAGCGCCGCCAGCCGGTTGCGGGACAGCAGCAGGTACTCGAGCTTGCCGAGGCCCTGGAAGAGCTGGGCGGGCAGCTCGGCGAGCAGGTTGGCGGTGAGGTCCAGCTCCAGCAGCTCGGGCAGCCCCTGCAGGCTCCGCTCGTCCACGGCCGCGACGCCGCTGCCGCGGAGGAACAGCCTGCGCAGGCCCACGAGGCCCGCGAAGGTGTGCGGGCGCAGGCGGCCCAGGCAGCAGCCCTCCAGGTGCAGGCTGTGCAGGTGGCCCAGGCCCCGGAACACCTGCTCCGAGAGGTTCCGCAGGCAGTTGCCCGACAGGTTCATCACGGCCACGCCCGAGAGCCCCAGGAAGGCGCCGGGCGCCAGCCCCTGCAGCTGGTTGTCGTTGAGCGTCAGCACCTGCAGCTGCGCCAGGCCCTGGAAGCTGTCGTCCCTCAGCTGCCGCAGCCGGTTGTGGCCCAGCTGCAGCTCCTCCAGGAAGGGCAGGTCCTTGAAGGCGCCCGGCTGCAGGCTGCCCAGGGCGTTGTGCGCCAGGCGCAGGACGTGCAGCCCCAGCAGCCCGGGGAAGGCGTCCTCGGAGAGGCTGCCGAGGCGGTTGTGGGACAGGTCCAGCCAGCGCAGCGCCTTCATGCCGAGGAAGGCGCCGGGCGCCGCCGTGGCGATGAGGTTGCGGCTCAGGTAGAGCTTCTGCAGCTTGGGCAGCTTGACGAAGACGCCGGCCTTGACGCCGCGCAGCGCGTTCCCGCTGAGGTCCAGCTCGCGGAGCTCGCCGAGGCCGCAGAAGAGCGCGGGCTGCAGGTAGGTCAGCCTGTTGCCGGCCAGCACGAGCTCCCGCAGGCCGCCCAGGCCCTGGAAGGCCGCGTCGGGCAGCACGGCCAGGCCGTTCCAGCCCAGGTTGAGGTCCCAGAGGCGGCCGAGGCCCTGGAAGAGGCCGCCCTCGACCCTGCCCAGCAGGTTGTGGCCGAGGCCCAGGGAGGCCAGGCCGGGCGTGGGCACGAAGGTGCGGGCGTCGAGGCTGCGCAGCTGGTTGCGCCCCAGGTGCAGGTGGCTCAGCGCCCCCAGGCCCAGCAGCGCGCCCGGCGCGAGGTGGCGCAGCTGGCTGCCCTGCAGGTTGAGCAGGTCCAGGCTGGAGAGGTTCTGGAAGGCCGCCGCGGGGACGGCGCTCAGGTTGTTGCCGTCGAGCCACAGCGCCGTGGCGCCGCCGGGGACGTCCTCGGGCAGCCGCGTGAGGTTCCGGGAGCCGCAGAAGACACTGAGCCCATCACCGTCCACGCTGCAGGCGCACACGGCCGGGCACCGCGGGTCCTCGACGGCACCCAGCGCCCCAGGCCCCGTTCCCCGCGGGCCGCTGAGGCTCAGCACTGCCCAGGACGCGACCAGCGCCGCCAGGACCGGGCCTCCTGCGCGGGGCAGAGGCAGCGCTGGGGGCTCCTGGCCGGGACGCGGACCCCGGCCTCGGCCCACGGCCCACCCAGCTGAGCCCTCAGCGCGCCCGGGACCCCCGTGGACAGGGCTGGGGGCGGGGCCTGGGCGGGGGCACGTGGGGGCAGCCCTGCCCCGCCGCAGGGAGAGCCGAGGGCTCAGGTCGCCCTGCCCACGGGCCCCGGGCACACGGTCGTGCCAGGCCAGGAGGCCGGGGGCGACGGGAGGCCCCTGAGCCCCGCCCCGAGCCCCGGAGCAGGCGGGTGGCTGCTGCCCTGCTGTCCCCGGGGGCTGGACGGGAGCTGGGCCCCGGCCCCGGCCTGGCCAGGCCCCCAGGAGGGCGAGTGCGGCCCAGGTGGCACCGCAGGGGCCGGGGCCCTGACGGCGTGCTGCGCGTGCCCCTGCCCTCCCCGCTGCCGCAGGGGGCCCCGGAGCTGGGCGCTGCCCTCCAGGCTCTGGGAGGGTCCCGGGCAGCCCCCGGGCCGGGGCCCGTCCCCCCGGCGCCCGCCCTCTCCCCCGGGCCCAGGCCCGGCGCCCCCCCGCAGCCCTGCCGCCGCCTCGGCACGGGCCCCCTCACCTCCGCTCCGCGCCATCCCGCGTGCTCAGGCCGCCGGGCAGCGTGTGGCGGGCCGGGCCTCCCGCGCCGACTTCCCCCGCCCTGCGCGTCGACAGGCGGCCAGGCGGGCCCGCGGCCCCGCGCCCTTAACCCCCTTGTGCCTGCCCCGCGTGGGCGGGGCTCGGGGCACGGCCGGGCCGGGAGAGGCGGCCCCGGTGGGGACCCGCCCCCCGCTTGAGCAGACGGCAGCTTCGGGGCTCAGGGGCGCCCCGGCTTTCCAGCCTGACGCCGCCCCCTGCCTCTTTCCTGCCCCCCAGGAGGCATCAGCCACGCGCCCCCCCTGCTCCGGTGCCAGGGGTCTGGCGACGGCCCCACCCCAGCCTCGCTGGTGGCCCAGGGCTCCGCCGGCCTCTGGCCACCACCCCGCCCCGGCCTCTTCTAGGAACGCCTGGCAGCGCGACCGCTGTCCCGGCCTCGCTCCCCCCCCCCCCCCCGCTGACCTCGGGGCTCGGGCCGCGGGCTTCCTGGGGGAGCCGCCTGGCGGCCCAGTGGGCAGCCTCCGCCGTCCCCCGCCCCAGGCCTGCGCACCCACCCGCCCCGTGGTCGCCTCCTCTGGCCCTGGCCGCAGCGTGAGCAGGTGGGTGCGGCAGGGGCTGGGAGGGCGCGGCAGGCGGAGAGCCCGGGCTGGGGTCTGCCCACACGACCCGCGACGCCCCTGCCCGCCTGCCTTCCCCTCGAGCTTTGATTCTCGTCCAGGCCGCTTCTCGCTTCTCTTCTGAGAAATTATAGATCCGCAGGGAGAAAGTCCACCCCCAGGAGGCCCGCGGACAAGTTTACACAGCAGAAAGCGCCGACTCAGCAGGGCCGGGCTCCAGAAGGTTCCCCGACGGCCTGGCCGGCCCTGCCCCAGGGGGCTGTGCGGTGGGGACGGGGCAGCTCGGTTGGATCCTTAACCCTTTCTCACCCGTGGGACGCACTGAGGGTGCCCACGGCCTGGCGTCCCCACGCCCCCCACGCCCCGCTCCCCCAGCCTGCACCCTCTGCACCCTCTACCCTCAGCCACATGCACCTCCAAACCCCACAAACCCTCCGCAGCGCACCCCACTTCCCTGACATCCCGGCTTCTTCCCCGCTCCCCACCTGAGGGGGCTCCCCGAGGGGCACGTGGGCGCCATCGCGACACGCACAGCCGGCGGCAGCGCTGGGCACACAGTGCCCCTGTGGAGCCGTGTCCCCCACTTTCTGCCCAGCAGACCTGAGCGGTGCGGGGTGCCTGGCCCGGCCCCAGCGGGCGCGGGAGCGGCTGCCTGGGCTTCCGTGGGCGTTTTCTCGGGGGCTGGGGGCTGGGGTGACGAGCACCTTTCAGAGGCGCGCTGGGCACTGGGTTACCCCGAGTTTCCGGCCGCGGCCGGCCCTGGCGGTTCTGTCCGTCCGATTTGTGGGGTGTTTCAGAAACACGTTCAGGGCAGAAGCCCTGCCTCGGGCCTTGCCGATGCCCGCGGCCCTGGCGTCGGCCTTTCCCCTCTCCGCGGCGGCGTTGGCGAGTTCTCGGTCTCAGCTGAGCCTCGTGAGCTGCTCCTCCAACCTTCCGTGCCGAGCTTGGGCCCCGGATACCGAGGGCGAGGACGGCGAAGCTCCAGACAAGCCTTCGCCGTGCGTTGCCCGGACTCCACGGCTGCTTGCCTTTCGGGGCGCGTGGACTTGAAGCGAAGCTGTGGGCTTCTCCTTTCGGGGCGCGTGGACTTGAAGCTGTGGGCTTCTTCACACTGGCGTCTGTAATCCACCCGCACTTAACTTATTTGAGGACCTGGGGGCCGGGGATTGAACCCAGGGCCTCCCGCGTGGGAGGCCGGTGCTCAACCACTGAGCCGCACGGGCTCCTGTGACTGACCTCCAGGGCGTGCGGTAGGGTCTTTCCCGTATGGCTAGGGTGGTCTCCCGCGGTGACTGTCCTCTCCTCACTGCCCCTCACTGCCCGGCCGCCCGCCGACGGCTCTGCAGCGGCCCACCGTCGAGCATGTGGGTTCTTTGGTCCCGGCATGTAAACTTTCAGGCACACTCGCAGATCAGGTGGGCAAGCTAGAACAAAACCAAAGCCTGTTGGAATTAGGTTGTGTTGCCGTGACTCTGCAGCCCACTTTGTGGTCTTGAGTCTCCCAACCCAAGGCTACGGCGTCTTTCTCCTTTCCTAGGGCTTCTTGACCGTCCCCACAGTGTTACAAAGATTTCTGTGTTGTGGTCTCACGTTATTTACTAGGCTGTCCCTAGATGTTCCTTACTTCTGGATACAGTTATCAACACTATCTTTTTCCCCCTTTAACTTCATTTTCGGTTTGAGTAGGCTGAAATGGTGTTCTAGAAGTTAGTGGTAAATAGCTTTACTGCTGTGTAGTTTACGTACCGTAAAACTAACCCACGGGCAACACAGGGTCAGTGGGCAGAGCCGTGCCGCCACACGCAGCCTGCGCTCTCCTCCTGCCGGGAGCTCCCCTGAGCCTGCTCCCCCTGCCCCCCTCACTGGGCCTGGCTTCCGGGCTCTTCCACGAGGCGCTGTGCTCCCACGCCTCACTGTGCCACTGGACACGCCCAGCACTGTTTGTTGTCCGTCCATCCGACGGACACTCAGGCTTCTCCGCTTGGGGCTGGTGATGGGTGGAGCTGCCGTGAACGAGTGTGCACAGGTCTCTGTGTGCACCAGTTTCTGTTCCTCCTGGGTCCACTCTTGGGGGTGGAATTACTGGGTCCCATAGAGTTTGTGTTTAGCTTTTAAAGAAGCTGCCAAGCTGTTTCAGAAGCAGTCGTGGCCTTTCACCCTCCCGCCAGCGAAGTCTGAGCGTTCAGTTGCTCCAAGCCTTCCCTGCACTGGGGATGTTCGCTCTTTCATTTAACTCTTCTGATTTTAATTCGCACTCCTCTGTTGCCTAACGGGGTTGAGCACCTTTCCGTGGGCTTGTCAGCCATTCTTTTTTTTATTATTTTTATTTTTTTTTAGGTTTTATTTATTCATTTATCCCCCCCTTGCTGCTTGTGCTCACTGGGTCAGCTAACCACGCCGTGCGGGCGGGCTTGCCTTCACCAGGAGGCCCCGGGAACCGAACCCGGGGCCTCCCATATGGTAAACGGGAGCCCCACTGATTGAGCCACAGCCGCTTCCCATCAGCCATTCTTGTATCTTCTTTGGTGAAGTGTCTGTTTGAGACATTTGCCATTTTTTAATTGGGTTATTTGTCTTCTCATTGTTGTAACACTTTGTGTACTATGGATACAAGTCCTTTATCAGATGAAAAATTTACAAATATTTTTCCAATTTGTGGCTTATCTTTTTTTTAATGATGTGTTTTGAAGTGTAAAAGTTTTACATTTGCCAGTTGGATTTTGACAAAGGTCCTAAGTACATGAAGTAGAGAAAGAATTGTCTCTTCAACAAATGGTGTTGGGAAAACGATATCCATATGCAAAAGGATGCATACCTCACACCGTATACAGAAACCAACTCTATAATGGATCAGGCGTCTAAATATAAGAGCTAAAACT
The DNA here is from genome assembly GCA_026826555.1 of Tolypeutes matacus. Taxonomy (NCBI): domain Eukaryota; kingdom Metazoa; phylum Chordata; class Mammalia; order Cingulata; family Chlamyphoridae; genus Tolypeutes; species Tolypeutes matacus. Next base: position 308,054 of record JAKSZT010054579.1, read on the forward strand.
ATAAAACTCTTAGCAGATAACACAGGGGCAAATCTTCATGGCCTGGGATTTGACAGTGGATTCTTAGATCTGATACCAAAAGCACGAGCAACAAAAGACAACAGATAAATTTGATTTCACCAAAATTAAAAACTTGTGCATTGGGGGAAATTACCAAGAAAGTAGCAAGAAAGTGAAAAGACAACCTACAGCACGGGAGAAGATAGTTTCAAATCATCTGTCAGATAGTGGCTTAATATCCAGAATACACAAAGAACTTTTACAGTGCGACAACAAAAAGATAACCCAAGTAAGAAATGGGCAAAGGCTGTTCTCCCAAGGAAGATAAACAAATGGCCAATAAACACATGAAAAGATGCTCAACATCATTAGCCGTTAAGGAAATACAAATCACACCCCCAAAAAAACAGCTGTTGTTTAAAAAAGTGGAAAATAGGTGTTGGAGAGGATGCAGAGAAAGTGGGCTCTGGCGCAGTGCTGGTGGGAATGTCAAGTGGCGCAGATCCTGGAGAAAGCAATAGGGCAGGTCCTCACAAAGGCAGGTCCCGTTTCTAGGTACAGACGCAATCGATGCGCGTTCACCGCTGCTCGCCGCGGCCTTATTACAATACCCATTAGCCAGAAACAGCCGTGCCCATCCGCAGATGAATGGGTTTTAAAAATGTGATACACACACACGGTGGGCTCTTATTCGGCCATAACAGAATGAAGCTAGGAGACCTGCTGCAACGTGGAAGAACCGTCATCGTGCTCGGTGAAATAAGCAGGACAAGAGGACAAAAGTCGTTATGATGCCGCTTAAAAGAGACGGCGAGGAAGAGCAGGTTCACGAGCTAGAGGTTGCCGGGGAGTGGGGGGGGGTTGTTTTTAATTTTCATTAAGTCCCATTTATTGCTATTCTGAGCCCAGGAGCGCCGGCTCCTCTCCTCCATCTCACGCTCACGCTCAGGCTGCAGCTTTCCATCCTGCCGTCCGTTTTGGGGCCACCTCTGTGCTGGGAGCTGAGGGGCTACACACGCCTTTCCTTGTGGAGATCCTGTCGTCCCACTACCGCTTGCTGGAAATACCCCTCTTTCCCCGCTGACGTCTTTGGCGAGATCAGTCGACCGTGACTGTAAGGATTTATTTCGAGACCCCAGTTCCGGTCCACCGAGCTCGCGGCTGCCCTGGCCCAGTACCGCACTTGATTACGGTGACTTTAGTGCACCTTTTGGAATCAGGTAGTGTGGCCCTCCAATTTTGTTCTTGTCAAAATTCTGTTTGCATGTGAATCTGAGGATCTGCCCACTGGGGACTGACAGGGTTGCCCGGCCCTGCTGCCCGGGGAGCAGACCCCTGAACCAGTGGACGTGAGTGTCCGGCATTTGGGCACATCTTTCTGTCAGCAGCGTTCTGGAACTTTCAGTGCATGCATTCTGCACTTTTTATTAAACTAATTCCTACGTATTTTTACTCGTTTTGATGTTCTTGTGAATGGAATGGAATTGTTTTCTTAACCGCATTTTTGCTTGTTCGTTGTTAGTATGTAGAAATGTAATTGTGTTTTCTATATTACCCTTGTATCCTAGGACCTTTCTAAACTTGTTAGTTGTGGTAGTTGTGTATCAATCTAGATTTCTTAGGACTTTTACGTACAGGATCACGTCGTCGGTGAGTAAACACTTCTTACTTCTTTTCCCCCTCCCCCATCTTTTTTTTTTTTTTTTTTTCTTTTTTTAGCCTTATTGCCGATCCAGGGCAATCTTGAATAGAAGTGGCCAGAGCAGATATCCTTCCCTTATTCCCAATTTTAGGGGGAAACAATTGGTCTTTCATCATTGAGTATGACACTAGCTGCATGTTTTTCACAGATGCTCCCCGGCCACCGAGGTCCACTTTCGAATCCTTAGCACCCGTGAACAGCTTGGGTTGCCTGGCAAAGGAAGCTCAGGGTTGCTAATGAGCTGAGGGCCAGGCAGATAACCGGGTGGGCTCGGCCTAGCCACATGGGAAGAGGCGTCAGAAGACGGGGGCGTCAGGGCTGTGAGAAGGACACGGTGCTGGCTTTGAAGACAGAGGAGGGGGCCACAGCCAAGGCCTGGGGTGGCCTCTGGCAGCTGGAACAGGCAAGGGATGGCTTCTCAGCTGGAGCCCCCAGGATTTACTTCACCCCAGTTTTAGTTCAGCAAGACTCATGTGCGACTTCTGACCTTCAGAACTGTAAGACGCCATATTCGTGCTTTAAATCACCAAGTGAGCAAGTTGTTACAGCAGTATAGGAAACTAATGCAGATGCTCTTTTTCGGGTTCAAAGTTTCCCTCTGTTCTTAGTTTGTGGTGAGTTTTTTAATCATGAACAGGTGTTCGGTTTTATTGACTGTTTTCTGCATCTATTGGATTATCTTGGTTTTTTCCCTTTGTTCTATTAATACGGCATAGTGCATTAATTGATATTTAGATGCTTAACCAACCTTGCATTCCTGGGATAAATCCTACTTGGTCATGGGGTATAATGTTGCTGAATTGGGATTGCTAATATTTTATTAAGGATTTTTATATCTATGTTCCTTAGAGATACCGATCTGTAGTTTTTTTGTTTTGTTCTGTTTTGTTTTTAAGACAACTGTTATTTATTTATTTATTTATTTTTACTTTACCAGGAGGTCCCGGGGATCGAACCCAGGTCCCTCCATATGGCAGGCGGACGCCCAACCTCTTGAGCCACATCCGCTTCCCAATGCAGTTTTCTTTTTTTGCAGTGTCTCTTTCTGGCTTTGGTTTCGAGATAAAACTAGCCCCACAAAATGAGCTGGGCAGTGTCTCCTCCTCTGCTCCCTGAGGAGCCATCGTGGGGGGCGGGCATTATTGACAGAAGGCACTAGCGAGGCCGTCTGGGCCTGGGCTTCCCTCTGCGGGAAGTCCCTGTCGTGCCAGCGCACACCTTCTGCCTGGAGGCCGTCTTGGTGACATGTACTTGTCTGATTTGTTGGCATGAGCTTTCCAAGTGTTCCTTATAAGTCTACTTTCTGTGTGAACAATAGTGACGTCCCCTCTTTCATTTATGACTATGGTAATTTGTGACTTCTCTGAAGGCTTTTTGTTTGCTGTTTGTTTTTTAAGTCTGTTGATTGTTTCAGAGAACGAACTTTTGGTTTTTCTGTTTTCTATTTCACTGATCTTCTCTCTAAATCTTTATTATTTACTTCCTGGTGATTCCTGTGGGTTTAGTTTGCTCTTTTTTCCTTTTTTACAGAAAAAATCATGCAGAGGTAGAATTCTCATAACCCCCACCCCCCGACCGCACCCCCAAACACTGTTTTCCCTATTAATATTTTGCTTTAGTCTGGTACCCTTGTTACAATTTTCTGGTTTCTTAAGACAGAAGCCTAGGGGCTTTTTTTTTTCCCAAAGATTTAATTTTTTAAATTTTATTTATTCCACTCCCACTCGTTGTTTGTGCTCGCTGTCTGCTCTCCGTGTCCTTTGCTGTGTGCTCTGTGTCTGCTCCTCTTCTCTTTAGGAGGCACCAGGAACTGAACCTTGGGACCTTCCATGTGGGACAGAGGTGCTCAATAGCTCAGGCCACCTCTGCTCCCTGCTTTGTTGTGTCTCTCGTTGTGTTACCTCTTTGTGTCAGCTTGTTGTGTCAGCTTGTTGCATCAACCTGCCGTGCCAGCCCGTCGCGCCAGCTCGCTGTCTTGCTTGTGTTCTCTAGGAGGCACCGGGAACCAAGCCCAGGACTTCCCATGTGGTAGGCGGGAGCTCAATCACTTGAGCCACATCTGCTTCCCAGGGGCTTTGTTTTGATATTTTTTTATTATGGTAAAATGGACATAAACCATTTTAATCATTTTTATGTGTACAATTTAGTGACATTACACTGACATTGTTGTATAATTTTCACTATTTGCAGGACATTTTCATCAGTCCAACAGAAACTCTATCCATTAAGCAGTAACTCCCCGTTCTCTCCTCCCCCTGCCCCTGGCCACCACTGCTCTGATTCTTGATAGTTCATATAAGTGGAATCATACAATATTTGGCTTTTAGTGTCTGGCTTGTTTCACTCCATATGATGCCGTCAAGGGTCATTCATGTAGTTGCTTCTATCAGGATTTCATTTCTTTTTACAGCTGAGTGCTATTCCGTCGTGTATTTATTATATACCACATTTATCCAGTCATCTGTTGAATGGACTCTTGGGCTGTTTCCATCTTGTGACAATTCTCAATTGTGCTACTGTGAACACTGGTGTACAAATACCTGTTCGAGTCCCTGTTTTCAATTCCTTGGGGTATATACCTCGTGGCGGAATTGCTGGGTCACGTGATGACACTATGTTTGACTTTCTCAGGAACTGCCAGGCTGCCTTTTCCACAGCGACCGCACATCGTGCTTTCCCACCAACACTGAGCAAGGGCGTCAGTCCTTCTGCATCCTTGCCAGTACTAATTTTGTTTTTTCAATGATAGCCATTCTAGTGGGCATGAAGTGGCAGCTCAGTGTGGTTTGATGACATCTCCCTATAGCTAATGATGTTGCGCATCTTATCATGTGTTTTTGGCCATTTGTATGTCTTTAGAGAAATGGCTATTCCAGTCCTTTGCCCATATTTTAATTGGGTTGTCTTTGTTGTTTGGTTGGAGGAATTCTTTATATATTCTGGATATTGAACACTTATCAGATACATGGTTTCCAAATATTTTAACACATTCAGCACTTTGTTCTTTCACTTTCTTGATAATGTCCTTTGCAGAGAAGTTTTAATTTTTTTTTTTTTTTAATTGAAAATAAAGTATGTTTGTCATGGCTGCAGGTTTAGAGGAAGCAAATTACTATTTACAGAGTCTGGATTTAAAGAAAACATTGCTTAGAAATCAATTTGCTGCTGTGGTGCATGAATCTGTGCTGGAAAGGAAAGACTGTGCATATGAAACATGGAGCCGATCGCTAAGACAAGCACCACGGCGCTGCTGACCAGCCTGAAACCCACAGCACGCGCGTGACGCAGGCAGAAGTGCACTGTCGAGAAAAAGCAAGGAGAGACGTTTTGAATCACTTTCTTGTTTTCACTTTGGTCTAAGTTCTACAGTTGCTCGAAAATATTTTTTTCAAGGTGCTTTAATTTGAAGTGTACAGAATGTGCTATAAACCCAAGAAAAAATACTAAGTTCTACCTTCCATCTAGTCCAGTGATTGACATTTGATTGTCTCTTCATTAGTCAGATGCCTTAGAGATCAGGTCTTCCCTCCTTCTGGAGGATCAACTAATAGAAAACAGTCTCAGGGTGTTCAAGAAAGGAGGTCACAGCACACGGGTCTGTTTCTCCTGGCATCGTCACATTCGACTGTCAGTTCTGGGTTGCCTTGTTTCTCTTCAAGAGCTTCTGGATTTCCACACTAGATTCATCTGTCTTCGACCTGAGTGTTTTTTGAGGACCATCCTTTTGTTTTAACGCTTCAAAGAGCGCTGACTGAGATGCAGCCCTCCACACATGCCCTCCCACCCTGGACGCTGGTCATGGCACAGGTCCACAAAGAACTGAGAAGCAGCCTTTACTTTACTGAGTAAAGTTCCCCAAAATAAAAAGAGATGAGTTACTCAGTTTCTTCTTTGTTTATTTCTAAGAAGCCAGGGCCACTCTCTGTGGTTCTGGGCAGTGCTACCCACTCCTGGAGCCTCAGAAGAACACAGCACTAATGCAGCGCTTTCGCCTGGGGAATACAATTTAGAATTTTTAGATCAAATGTCATAGCAGGTCTGTAATTCCTTGAAACTCTGAAGGTAAACAAAAGGGAAACGAGGACACAAATTGAAATAAGGACCATTAATTTTCAGCCAGGCATGATCTTTTTTTCTTTTTTAACTTTATTTTGTACATTTAATAATTGAAAATATAAACAATTAAAAAAGAAAACAGTTGAATAAAAACATCCATTTCCCAATTGAATGTACTGGATACATATAAAATTTTTTTTGAATCAAACAATATGTTACACAATATATTTGGTTCACAGTAACGCATTCATACAGTATTTGTCCTTTTGTGTCTGGCTTGCTTCACTCAACATAATGTCCTCCAGGTTCATCCATGTTGCCATATGCTTTACGATTTCATTCTTCTTACAGCTGCATAATATTCCATCGTGTGAAGACACCACAGTTTGCTTACCCATTTGTCTGTTGATGGACACCTGGGTTGTTTCCAGCTTTTGGCAATGGTGAATAATGTGGCTATGAACATCGGTGTGCAGATGTCTGTTCGTGTCACTGCTCTCAGTTCTTCTGGGTATATACCCAGTAGTGGTATTGCAGGGTCACGTGGCAAGTCTATATTCAACTTCTTTAGGAACTGCCAGACAGTCCTCCACAGTGGCTGTACCATTCTGCATTCCCACCAACAGTGAAGACGTGTTCCTGTCTCTCCACATCCTCTCCAACACTTGTAGTTCTCTGTCTTTAATAGTGGCCATTCTGATAGGTGTGAAATGATATCTCATTGTAGTTTTGATTTGCATTTCCCTAATCATGAGTGATGTTGAGCATTTCTTCATGTGTTTTTTTGCCATTTATATTTCTTCTTCGGAGAAATGTCTATTCAAGTCTTTTGCCCATTTTTAATTGGGTCATTTGTTTTTTTATTGTTGAGTTATAACGTCTCTTTATATATCCTGTATTGGATATGTGATTTCCAAAGATTCTCTCCCATTGAGTTGGCTGCCTTTTCACCCTTTTGACAAAGTCCTTTGATGTGCAAAAGTGTTTAATTTTGAGGAGGTCCCATTTATCTACTTTTTCTTTTGTTGCGCGTGCTTTGGGCAGGCATAATCATGATATATATCCTCTGGTCATTCAAAATTGAAGGCCTATTTTTTTCTTGAGTTTAAAAAAGAAAAAGTGTCTAGTTTCTGCTTCATTTAATTTTACTGGAGAAACTCCAGTGGAATGGTAAACTGTAACCAACCAAGCATTCAAGGTTTTATCCTTGGATACTACCTATTTTTATTGCTTTCTCTATAAAAGGGACAATAATGAGTATTTTGTGTTTTTACTCTAAATTGTAAATCTTGTCACTTAAAAAAAAAACAAAACTTTATTTCTAAACACTCTATACCCACCAAGCAAAACTCTCTTTCCCCCTTCCTCCTAACCCCTGGTTAGCCTCTTTCTCTGTGAATTTTCTATTTCTGGATACCTCACAGAAGTGATATCACATAATATTTGTCTTTATGTGCCTTGCTTATTTCTCTGAGCATCGTGTTTTCAAGGTTCATCCAGGCCGCAGGTCTCCAAACTTCCTTTTGTTTTTATGGCCGAATAACATTGCACTGTGTGTATGTACCACACTTTGCTTGGCCCTTCTTTTGTGGATATAGGGTTTGCAATGATTTTCTCCCATTCTGTAGCTTGTCTTTTCACTTTCTTGATAATGTTCTTTGCACAAAAGTTTTCAATTTTGATACATTTTATTGCTAAAAAAAATGCTAACCATCATCCAAGCCTTCAGAGAGTCGTAACTTTTTTGCAGGTGGAGGGTCTTGCCTCGATGCTGACGGCTGCTGACTGACCAGATGGGGGTTGCTGCAGGTCGAGGTGGCTGTGGCAATTTCTTGAAATAAGACAGCAATGAAGTTCATTGACATGGACCGACTCTTCCTTTCATGAAAGATTTTTCTGTAGCATGAGATGCTGTCTGATAGCATTTTTATTTAATTCACAGAATTTCTTTCAAAACTGGAGTCAGTCTTCTCAAATCCTGTCACTGCCTTTATCAACTGAGTTTAAGTAATATTTCAAATCCTTTGTCATTTTAACAACGTTCACAGCACGTTCACCAGCAATAGTTTCCATCTCAAGAAACCACTTTCATTGCTCACCCATAACTCATCCATCAAAGTTTTATCACGGGATTGCAGCAGCTCAGTTACATCTTCAATCCCTACTTCTGACTCTAGTTCTCTTGCTGTTCCCAGCACATCTGTAGTTACTTCCTCCACTGAAGTCTTGAGCCCCTAAAAGTCATCCATGAAGTTGGAATCAGCTTCCTCCAAACTCCGGTAAATGTTATTTGAACCTCCTCCCACGAATCACAAATGTCCTTCATGGCATCTAGGATGGTGATTCCTTTCCAGAAGGTTTTTAGTTTACTTTGCCCAGATCCATGAGAAGAGCCGACATTCACCTCGTTTGTCCATCTCCATCAGCACCTTCGGGTGACCACGTGCACTCTCAACGAGCAGTCAGAGTTTGAAAGGAATCGCTTATTCTTTCTGAGCAGTAGGTCTCAACAGTGGGCTTGAAATAATCAGTAACGACCAGATGCACTGTCGTCCAGGCTTTGTTGTTCTATTTATAGAGCGCAGGCAGAGCACACGTTGTGTAATCCTTGAGGGCCCAGGATCTTTGGGATGGTAAATGAGCATCGGCTTCAGCTTAGAGTCACCAGCTGCAGTAGCCCCTGGCAAGTCACGCTGTCTTTTGAACCCTGGCACTGACTTCTCTCTAAATAGGAAAGTCCTGGATGGCATCTTCCTCCAGTAAGAAGGCTGTTCCATCTACATGGAAAATCTGTTTGAATAATACCAAGTTAGTTCGTTTGCATACATGCTGCTACACGTTATGCATTCTCTCCCCCCCCCCCCCATAATGTTATGGTCTCAAATTACATCTTTATGCACTGCCCATTAACATAAATTTAAAATCGTATTTTATACATTTGCCTGTTAAATAGGGTGGGAAAAATCAGTTACAAACCAAAAGTACACTAATATATATTTTTTAATTTGCCAATGTTGTTTTAATTTCCTTATGGCTTCTAGCTACTGTCTAGTGTCATTTTATTTTGACCTGAAGGACCCCCTTTAGCACTTCTTGTAGGGCAGGTCTTCCAGCAACGAACCCCTTTAGCTTCTGTTTATCTGTAGATGTCTTAACTTCTCCTTCATTCTTGAAGGCTAATTCTGCCAGATGTAGAGTTCCTGGCTGGCAGCTTTTTTGTTTGTTTTCTTTAAGGCCTTTAACTGTCATCTCACTGCCTTCTGGCCTCCATGGTTTCAGATTTTTTAAAATCAGTTGTTGGGAAACGGATGTGGATCAAGTGACTGGGCTCCCGTTTACAAATACAGGAGGTCCAGGGTTCGATTCCCAGGGCCTCCTGCTGAAGGTGAGCTGGCCCACGCAGGAGTGCTGGAGCAGCAAGATGACACAACAGAAAGTGACACAGAGGAGAGACGAGACGCAGCAGACCAGGGAGCTGAGGTGGCACAAGAGGTGGCCTCTCTCTCCACTCCAGAAGGTCCCAGGATCGGTTCCTGGTGCTGCCTAAAGAGAAGACAAGCAGACACAGAAGAACATACAGCGAATGGACACACAGAACAGACAGTGAGTGCAAAATCAACGGGGGAGGAGGAGGTGGGAGAAATAAATAAGTAAAAATAATAAAAATTCTAAAAGTCAGTTTTTAATCCTATATGGAGCTCTTTTACATGATGAGTCACTTCTTTCTTGCTGTTTTCACAATCCTGTCTTTGGGTTTTGACACTTTGACTATGTGTCTCGCTGTGGATCTCTGAGTTGATCCTGCTTAGAGTCTGTTGAGATTCTTGGATGTGTAGATTCATGTCTTTTATCAGGCTTAGGAAGTTTTCAGGCATTATTTCTTCAATACTTTTCTCTCTCTCTCTCTCTCTCTCATCCTCCTGGGACTCCAGGATTTGCTTGATGGTGTCACACAGGTCCCTCAGGCTCTGTTCACTTTTTTCCTCGTTCTTTTTTCTTTCTGCTTCTTACACTAGATAATTTCACTTTTCTTATCTCCAAGTTCACTGAACCTTTCTCTTGCCTGCTCATATCTGCTGTTGTATCACTCATGAGTTTTTCATTTGAGTTATTTTACTTTTCAGCTCCCAAACTTATGTTCCTTTTTATCACTTCCATCTCTTTATTTTGTTCTGTTGTTTTCTTAATGTCCTTTAGTCCACTGGACATATTTGACAGTTGATTTACCTTCTTTGACTGATAGTTAGAGGTTATGAGCCTCTTCAGGAATGGTTTCTGTCCATTTTTTTTCCTGAAATGGGTCATACTTTCCTTTGTGTTTTGTAATGTTTTTGTTGACAACTGTACATTCTGAGAATTCTGTTGTTATAACTCTGGAAAACTAAGTCTCCCACTCCCCTGTCTGGGATTGCTGGTTTCTGTTGGTGTTTTTTGTTTTGTTTGTTCTGGCTTGCTGAGGTCTGAAGCCATCCATTTGTGTCTTTGCCAAACTGTTTTTGCTCCCAAGTGGGGAAGGGAAGAAAAATACTCGTCTCTATATGTCTCCTGTCCCGCCTCAGCCCATGGGGACTGACATGCTGGCCCCCCTCCCCACTGGCCCCCAACCAGCAGGAGCAGTGATCAGCATTCAGATCACACACCCGGGGTTTGGAGCACAAGGTGCTAACTGCCCACCCGGAACCAGCAAGCCGCACCTGGAATGCAGCTGCCGACCCCCCAGTTGCCACCGCACACCGAGGGTGCAATCCACTGATATTTGCCAGCCTTTACCAGCCTCTTTTCCGGCTCTTCCCTGGATGCCGCAAGCGCTCCAAGTCTCAAGCAGTGGAATCACAAGTGCCTGCAAGTTCAGCAGGTGTTCTGTGGGGTGGTCGAGTGCAGGCTTCCTGCTCTGCTTTCTCCCCCCAACCTCCGCTGAAGCCTCGGTTTTGGTTTGAGCCCTTTCTTCTTTTCTCATATAGGTGTTTAAGACCAGACGTTTCCCTGTAAGCACTTCTCCAGCTGCACCTGTAAGCTCTGACATGTCTCCATTTTTCAGTCTTCTCTGACCTACATGCTATTTAGAAATGGTTTTTTTTTAGTTTCTGAACATGTGGGGTTTCTCTAGCCTTCTTTTGGTTGTGCTTCTCTAATTTAATGCTGTGGTCAGGGAATATACTCTGTTCATTTCAATCTTCTGTCTAGTTGTTCCATCAGTTATTTCATGGTGTGTCACAATCACCAATTACTATAGCCGAATCATCGTTTCTCTTCAATTCCTACAAGCCTTTCCAAGCCTTTGGCCACCCACCACCCCTACCCATTCACCTATACCTAAGGGAGCCATTGCTTCAATGAGGCTTGTTAGAGCAGAAATCATGGAGAAAGAAAATAAATGAATTTCAGGTTGACAAAAGAAATCATAGTGTTAGGCCATAACCTTGGCCTCTGAAATTCTCTTAAGAATATTTGCTGACAGAAAATGAAAAACTCTTTGAGCTGGGGAAGGCAGAGCAGAAAGCAATAGGCCTTGGGCCCTCCTCCTTGGCCTCTAGCCCACCCCCAACACACACATACACACTCACACACACACACTCACTCACACACACACACACACAGGCTTCAGTGGAATCCCAGAGAGGTCTGGGGACCTGAGAGCAGAAGTGAGCCCTGCCGCCAACACCCACCCTACGGAGGAACGGGCAGAGTGAGCCCGGAAGGCTGTGGAGAACCATGTGGCCGGGGCCTGGGGTATGGGCAGCAGCCACCGTCCCCCGGAACCTACTCGCCTGGGCCAGGCGCCCCACTGTCCTCAGAAGCAGTCGTCCACAGATGGTTTTCAGTCAGGAGCCCCCAGAATCCTCCTTTTTGAACAGTTTCACTGACAGATGAATGTAATGATTCAAAGCTCATATTTCCTCACACAATAACCGGGAGAATATTGAATTCCCATCCTGGAGAGCTCTGGCACATTCTCTAATGGAGCAGCAACAGTCCCCCAAGTGTAGGGGCAATAACTGGCGAAGGAGAATGATCCACTGATGGGCCCTTGATATTGATGACTATGCTTATGAGCCTTTGCTCTTGAAATTGAAATTTAGCCTATTTTGTGGGGTACCTAAGCGTTGCCTCCTGAGAGCCTCCTTGTTGCTGAAATGTGGCCTCTCTCTAAGCCAAACTCAGCATATAAATGCATTACCTTCCCTCCAGCATGGGACATGACTCCCACGGATGAGCCTCTCTGGCACCAAGGGATTACTACCAAGCACCAACTAGCAATGCAACTGGAAAAAGACCTCAATTAAAAGGGGGAAAAGGTAAAGACAAATGCATTTAATGGCTAAGAGACTTCAAAGTGAGTTGGAAGGTCATCCCAGAGGTTACGCTTACGCACATCTCAGCAGGATCACATAGACTGCCAAAGTGGATACTACCCCAAATAGTGAGGCTCCTGAGGGCTCTGGAGACACCCAGGTCTTATGGTCAGGGCAGACAGCTCCAGAGTTTCGTGCCTTGCCAGCAGGCCCTACTTTGGAGTTTGTGCTCCTGAGAGTGACAAAGTTTGACTCAATTATGTCTTCCCTACACATGGCTCATCTGTCCCTTCTATTTAAACCTATACTTGGTGCTGGAGCTTGTACGTATACATCCAAGAGACTCGAGTGTTTGGGTTGTCCATGTGCCAGCTGGGCCCGGAACCTCAGTGGAGTTGCAAGACCTACTCTACAGCTCATTGGACTCACCCAGGACAACTAACAAGGAGATGAAGACAGACAATGACCATCCCAGGGAACAGAGAGAGTCTGCAACTGCAAGCAAGATAGTCCCATCCATCTGCCCCGTGGGATATAAGCCCCTTCTCAATTAGAGGTGGAGTGAACATCACCATCTGAGAATCCTCAGGATTGGGGAAAGAACTATTGACTAGAGTGGACTTACAGGTATTCTACTATAGACATATTGTGATTCTAGCAATAGAAGAAATTACAACATTGATGTGGAGCCAGTGGCCACTGGAGGCTCTGGGGGCCTGGAGAGAGAAAAATAGTTGTAATACGGGGATTTTTTCAGGACTTGGGAATCGTCCTAAGTGACATTGCAATGACAGATATAGGCCATTTTATATCATCACATAACATGCAGAACTGTGTGGGAGAGAGTGTAGACTACAATGTGAACTATGGTCCATGCTTAATGGCAAAGCCCCAGGATGCGTTTACCAATTGCAATGAATGTGCCACACTAATGAAGGATGTTTATGTGGGAGGGTGTGGGAGGTACAGGGAGTGGGGTATACGGGAATCCCTATATATTTTGTGTAATATTATATAATCTAAGTATCTTTTAAAAAATAAAAATTATTAAAAAAAACACACAAAAAAACAAAGTTCAGATTTCCAAAAGACAATCACTAAAATCCTCCACTGGGCTCCAGCTGGAGAGGCGTGCCTGCAGGTGCGTCAGGGGCAGCTGCTGTGTTGTTTGAAGTGTGTGAGCCTGTCGGGGAGCAAGACCACAGGGGGCCCCCAGGACACTGCGCATTGCAGACCAGATCTGAACACACGGGCAGATGCCGCAGAAGGACCATGAGAGAGAAGGCGCCACTGCTTTAAAAACCACTCGCCAGTGAAAGCACCAGGTCAGGAAGTATATATGTAAGTTGGCAAATACTCATGGAACACGCCAGAGTATTTACCTTTCAGCAAAGAAGCACTCCAAGCCGCTGTATCATACCAGAACCAACAGGGAGCACACAGGGAAGGAGTCAGCAGACCAAGTCCAGAGCTCAAGGGAGGGCCAGCTGGACTCAGCCCAAGAACCTGATGCTGACTCAATGCTGGATAATCTATCATATGATCACCTAGATCAATATGCAATAACATCCAATTCCTGTTCGTAACACCTGGCAAGCCAGGAAGAAAAGGAAGTGTGCCTCCCGCGGGGACAGACACCAGCCGGCGGTCCCAGCACACTCCAGGTGCACATCCTCCTGCTCGACTGTCTTCTGGCATCTTTCCTGTCTCATTGGCTCTTCAGCGCCCCACCTTCGGCCTCGCGCCCTCAGGCCTTGCATCTCGTCCCATGGTTCAAGGGCCCACGTAGGTGCTGGGCCCCCGAACTCCCCTGCCCACCCCATCCCCGCCTGGGTGTTTCAGAGGCCCCGATGCAACCCGCCCAGCCCAGTCCTACAGGCTGCCGCAGCCAGTGCACACCCGCCCTCAGTTGCCCAGGTCACCACCTGTCCATCACCCCTGGCCTGGCCCTCAGCTCAGGTCCAATCCCTGTTGGAATGCTGCTGTCTGCCCCCGGGCACACCCTAGCCGGACATGGCCTCTCGCCTCCATGATGGTCCACCCGAGCTTGGCGCCTCCCAGCAGTCAGGAAAAGCCTGGTAAAGGCCAGCTCAGACCCAGCGTCCTGCCCAGCACACCGAGGCCTCACCTGTCATCCCCCAACTCCAGCGCCCTGGCCCCCGGCTCAGCTGCACACCTGCCCCAGGGCCTCTGCACTTGCTCCTCTCTCCCTGACGGCTGCTCAGCCCACTCCCCCGTCGCTTCAGGTTTCACTCAGCAGTGTCCCCGGGTGAGGTCTTCCCCAGCCACCCTGTCTGGGGACGGCGCCCTTGGCTCTCTGGAGCCCTTTCCTGTTAGGTTCCTAGGGCTGCCACGACAACACTGCTACAAAGCGGGAGCCCAGATTCTGAAATGAAGGTTTTGGTGGGGTCGGCTCTTCCTGGAGGCCCTGGGCAGACCCTGTCCGTGCCTTCCCCAAGCTCCTGGGGACAGCCAGTCTTGGAGCTCCATGGCTCGTGGACACTCTGGCCTCTCCCTGTGTCCTCACTTGGCTGTCCCTGTGAGTCACAGGTCTCCCTGTCCTTCTCTTACACGGGCACAGCCATGGGTTTAGGGCCAACCCTAAATTCCGAGTGATCTGGGAAAGAACCTGAGAATTGAGACTTAGGACCCGGACACACCTTTTGGGGGCCGCAGTTGAACACCGCGCTCTGCCTTCTGGCCCTGCTCTACCTGCTGCAGGCTGCCAGTGGTGTACCCGACGTGGGTTGGCTTCTACAATGGGATCTATTAAATTACAAGCTGACAGTTCCAAGGCTGAGAAAAAGGTCCTGATGAAGGCCCGGGCGAAGCGCACTCCCTGAAGGCTGGCTGCTGGCGGTCCTGGACTCCTGCCACAAGGCAGAGAACACTGGCAGCTCCGCCGGTCTCTGCCGTCTCCTCCAGGCGCACTCTCCCCAAGCTCAGCCGTGGGCCATCAGGCACACGGCGGTGTCCGCTCATCCCTGCCCTCTCCCCCAGGCCTCGCTGCTTCAGCCCCGCGCTTTTCTCTCTCCTGGGTCTGCCAACTTCTGGATGCTTGTCTCTGTGGCCCTCTTCCTGTGCCTACAGCTCTTTATTCCTCCAGAAGTGATCTAATAAAAAGGAAGGTCCCTAACTGAACCTAATCAAAAGGCCCATCTACAATGGGCATGGACAGGAATAGATTAGCCCTGAGGACATCATCTTCTGGGGTCCACCCAGCTTCAAACGGTCACACCCCCCAACACTGATGTCCATCCCGTGTGCAAAATGCATTCACTGCAGTTCAACATCCCCAAAGTCCCAGTTACAGTACCAACAAGTCCAATCTCATCTAAACGCCAGCAGCTCAGAAGTCGCCGATCTTATCACCGCCTGGTCTAAACTAGGAATGGCTGAGAGTCTGCTGTGATCCATCCTGGGGCAAAATTCCTCTCCATCTGTGAACCTGTGTAACTGGAAAACACGTCATCTGGAAGGGACATCTCCTTCCAGAAGGGAGAAGTTGGAAGGAGAAAGAAGGGTCACAGGCCCCAAGCAAGCCTAAAGTCCGCAAGGACACGTTCCATTAGGTTCTCGGGCCTGAGGTAATCCTCGGCGGCTCCGTCCTGAGGCAGCCTTCCTTTTCTGGAAGGGAGAAGGGAGCATGTGTTTGCAGCCGAGTAGCCCCAACGGCCGCCTTCTACCTGCATACCTTTGCGAGTTGGACAGGCTTCTTGCTTCATCCCTTCAGCCTCATCTGCCAGTGTTTCTGCTGATAAAACATTCTCAAAAATCTCGTGGTCTCCTGTCACAGGCCATTGGACAGGGTCCCCTATCCTTCCTGGATAGCCCCATCTATGCTCCTGACGCCTGCCGAGAGAGTGGCCTCTTCAGCTGCGCCCGTGGCCTTCTCTGCAGAGCATGCTTTCCCAACTGCAAACTTCCTAACCTGGGGAGATCTGAGTGGGCCACGATCCTCCCAGATCCTCAGGTGCTGCTTCCTTTTTGCTTAACAGTTCTTCAATCTCTCTCTTTCCTCTTGCATTTTACTACAAGAAGTAAGAAACCAGGCTGCACCTTCCACACTTAGCTTAGAAATCTCCACTAAACATCCTAAATCATCTCTTAGGAGTTCTGCTTTGTGCCCAACTGTAGAACACAACTCTGCCAGTCCCCTGCCTTCCCTCCAGCTGCCCACAACATGCTCGTTTCCGTCTGAGCCCTCATGAGAAGCTCTACTAGCATGTGCATTTCTACCGACCTTCTGGCTCATGAGGATGTGCTCTGGGGCAACGGGCGCCTTCTCCCCGTGCTTTTCACTGCAGCTGGGCCCTGCCCCGAGCACCTTTGGTGCCCCTTTCCACCGACGGTCTTGTCCAGGCAATCTAGGCCTTTTCTGTCACTGTATCAAAACATTACCCAACTCCAAAGGCACGTCCACGTTTTAGGCACTGGTCACCACACACCCCCCCTTACCAGTACTGAAATCTGTCCTAAGCTTCCTAGGGCTTAACGCAGGTCATTCTCACTCAGCGCCTGAGGCCACAAGTCCAGGCCCCTGCAGACCAGCTCTGCTGCCTCCAGCAGGCCCTGGTGTCCTCACTCCTTCCTCTGTAGTCACGCGGCACCCCCGGTGACTCTCCTCTTCTGTCTCCTCTACAGACACCAGTCACTCGATTTCAGGGTTCAGGTAACCTCACCTCAAGAGCCTTACCTTAGTTCCACCTGCAGAGACCGTTTCCAAACAAGGCTCTGCTCACAGGTGCTGGGGACGCAGCTCAACACCTTTCCTGCCGCATTTCCCCATAGCCTTTGACCTCTGACCTACTTGATGTTTTACTCATCTTGTTTGTCCGTTTGTCCCTCCACCAGAATTCAAGTGCCAAGAGGACGGGGACATTTGTTCGCTGCTAAATCCCAGAGCTTCTCAGCACCTGGCTCACAGTCCATGTCCAGACATTCGCTAAGCGGGTGGATTTGGGAATGACAGCCATCTTGCCCCTCGCCTCACTTCCAGCCTCAGCGAGGAAAAGGAAGCAGCGTGGTCAGCAGGGGCAGAGCGAGCAGGCGCACTACTAGACCTGGCACGCAGCGCGGGCACTGGGGACTGACAGCTGTCCCCACAAAAGTCCTGGGGTGTGACCACTTGTAAACAGGAGCCAAATGGAACGAGGGGGCCTGAATACAATCTGGGTGAGGTCCCAATAAGCAAAGGAAATAGGACACAGAGAAGCCATTGAAAGCGGCCGGAAACTGGAAGAGAAAGAAGAGGCCGCCACGTGCACTGCCATGAGACGGAAAAGCCAGGGAACCCCAAAGATTTCCAGGCAGCCAGAAGATACCACCGTGGGAGGAAGCACGCCTCCAGCCTCTGAAGCCAAGAGCCGGGACGTGCCCGCGTTAGGCCAAGGTGCCACGTGGTGCTGCTCGGACAGCTGGGAGCAGAAGCCCAGGGTCCCAGGAACTGGGCACCTGCATTTCCTCAGTTTCTGACCACGGGCGTGATTTGAAAGAAGACGGCATTCACAGCAGCATGCAAACCATAGAGTACCTAGGTCCCAGATTTACAGGGGAAAAATTGTGAAAATTGACTGAGAGACGCTGAAGGAGACCTAACTGGCCGGGCACCACGCTCACGAAAGGCTCTGCCGTGTGAAAAGCCACTCCTGCCCCGTCTGCGAGCTAGCAGCACTGCACTCCCTCTCCCCGCCGCTCCCTCGCAGGCTGACCAGCTGGTGCTGGGAGTCACACCTCAGAGCAAAGCGCCAGCAAGGCCCAGGGCCTCCTGAAGGGCAAGGCGGGCAGCAGCCCCTCCTGGAAACCAGGGAACTCAATGAGCCGCAGTCACTTGCAAATGTGGGATGGCACAGGACAGACGGGAATCCCACGGAGGGGGCAGACACGCAGCAGGTCTGCAGACCTGGAAACGTGCTCGCAAGGGCGCTGGCAGAGCAGATGAGCAGGGAGGACGAGCTGCTCCGTAAACGGACAGGAGCAGCTGGACCATCCAGCCCCTATGGGAAAAATGAAATCAGACACCAGGCAGGAAATTGTTTTCAGATGAATTATAAACCTAAACTGAAAAACAAAACCAAAAAGAGAACTAGATGGATATACAGGAGGACATACAGGAGGATATCAGGGTAGGGCAAGAGTTCTTAAAGACACAAGTGCATTTAAAGGAAGAAACATCTGACTGCGTTAAGCAAGAGCATCTGTTTACGAAGACATCACCGTGGGAAGCCATCAACCAACTAGAACCTGCAAACTCGCATAACTTAATGTAAAAAACAGGGACTTCCGGGAAGATGGCGGACTAGTAAGACATGGGAATCTCTTCTCCAGAAAAATAGCTAGAGGACAAGCTGAAACAGCCCCAAAAAAGATCTTCTAGGGTTTAGGACAGCAGGTGAAGGCTGCACACCACCCAGAGGAGAGAGGGACAGAAGAGGGAAATCCCGACTACAGAACTGTGAGTTGCAAGTAGCAGCTTCTGCTGCTGCCGGCACCCTCCCCCACACGCTTCAGAATTCTCGGGCCCCTGGGCCTGCGACCACAGACAAAGGGGGCTTCAGGGATCTGCCACTCCCAGAAAGGGGAGAGAGAGGGACACAGCCTTAGGCTGACTCAGGTTCTGACCTGAAATTTGGGCTGCAGAGCCCCATGGACCCTTCCACATGGCGGTTTGCCCTGGGAGCCTGGAAAGGACTGGAGAAATCCGATCCTCGCAACCTCCCTCTCTTCTAGCCTGGACTAATTGTTGAGGACACCACGGGAGAGGGGAGAGAGAGCCTGGGGCTGACCCTGCTTTGGACTCCCAGGTTTGGTCTGCCCTGTCCCGAGAGCCCTTCCAGGCCGAGTGGGGCTGCGCCATTGTTTGCCTTGGAGCCTGCAAGGGGCTAAAGATATACAAACCTCCCAATCTCCTCCTCTACTAACAGGGACTGATTGTTGAGGACTCAGAGGGGAGTGGAAATATTTCCTAGCTGGGAAAAGGGGGGCGCTACGAGAGGAGTCTGGAGAACTGTCTCAGAGAGTTTGAATCACAGGGCTCCTAGCCCCCAGACAGGAAGCTCTATCACATTGATCTGGTCTGTGTCACAACAAATACGCTCCGACCAGGCATTGAATTGAGAGCTGCCAACAAGCGCCATCTCCTGGCAGACCAAGGAAGTGCACATAAGAAAATTAATAAGTAAGAGAGGCTTTTCCTGGCCTCTATAGCCTCCCTGCCCAAGGCCCTAGGAAACGACTCTACAACCAATTACTGGGTCCAGTGCCCAGTTTTGAGCAACCAGCAGAACAATCCTAACAATCAAGGTGGAGCCAAAAATCAAAGAGCGGTGGTAACTTACCGCCTCCTGCCACTAAAACCCCATAAAAGAGAAAGAGATAGAGCATCTAAGTAAAATACAAACTAACCAGATGCCTAAGCACCAACAAAAAATTATGGGCCATACTAAGAAAATAGAAGACATGGCCCAAGAAAAGGAATACAGCAAAGTCCCAGAAGAGATGCAGAACTTGAGAGAACTAATCAGTGAGATGAGCACACATTTCCAAAATCAAATTAATGAGATGAAAGAGAATATAGTTAAAGAGATCAGTGACATCAAGAAGTCATTGCGCGAACGTAAAGAAGAATTTGAAATCATGAACAGAAAAGTAA
>JAKSZT010054579.1:328155-350158 GCA_026826555.1 Tolypeutes matacus
GAAGAAATACAAATGGCAAAAAAACACATGAAGAAATGCTCAACATCCCTCATGATTAGGGAAATGCAAATCAAAGCTACAATGAGATATCATTTCACACCTATCAGAATGGCCACTATTAAAAAGACAGAGAACTGCAAGTGTTGGAGAGGATGTGGAGAGATAGGAACACTTCTTCACTGTTGGTGGGAATGCAGGATGGTACAGCCACTATGGAGGACTGTCTGGCAGTTCCTAAAGAAGTTGAATATAGACTTGCCACGTGACCCTGCAATACCACTACTGGGTATATACCCAGAAGAACTGAGAGCAGTGACACGAACAGACATCTGCACACCAATGTTCACAGCAACATTATTCACCATTGCCAAAAGCTGGAAACAACCCAGGTGTCCATCAACAGATGAATGGATAAACAAACTGTGGTCTATTCCCACGATGGAATATTATGCAGCTGTAAGAAGAAATGAAGTCATAAAGCATATGGCAACATGGATGAACCTGGAGGACATTATGTTGAGTGAAGCAAGCCAGACACAAAAGGACAAATACTGTATGAATGCGTTACTATGAACCAAATATATTGTGTAGTATATTGTTTGATTCACAAAAAAAATAAATAAAAAAATAATTTACATGTATCCATTACATTTAATTGAGAAATGTATATATTTATTCATCTGTGTTTACTTTTTAGTTTTTAATTGCTTATGTTTTCAATTATTAAATGTACAAAATAAAGTTAAAAAAATAATAATAATAATGAAAAAAAAGAATGTATAAAACAGAACAAGTAGAGAACGTAAACTAGAATATCTAAAGAACTCCTGCTGATCAATAAGAAAAAAAGACTAGTAGAAAGCTGGGAGAGAGACCTGACGAGGCAGTTCAGAGACAAGAAAAACCCACATGTCCAACGGGCATGTGGAAAAGGAGTTCAAGCTCCCAAGGAAGCTGGCAAGTGCACACTAAAACCTCACGGAAGGCCTTTCCACACCTCCCAGGTCAGCACAGTTGAGCAAGTTCAGGGCCAAACTCGGGCAAGGTCGGGGAGCACGTGCAGCCTTTTTCATACCACTGGCAGGAGGTAAACTTCCTAGAGCCGCCAGAACACACTGCCAAGCTGATCGCCCACATTCCCTGCGGCCCAGCAATCCCACCTCCGCTGCCAGCCCTGACCACGTGCCAAAGCGGCAGTCCCCGAGACGAGACACCCCAGCAACCGTCTGCACGTCGGCCAAAGGCGCCGACTCCGGGCTCTGTCTTCCGCACACGCCACGGATGCGCCCACGCCAGCCACGGCGTCCTCGGCGGAGAGGCAGGTCCCCGAGGACCACAGCCAGCAGGACGCGTCCCTCAGGCATCGTGGGCGGCCCCGGGCTCTCTGCAGGCCGGCTCTTCTGCCCCGGGCACCGCACGGACGTCCTGCTTTCTCTCCTGCGGCGGCGTGTGGGGCCCACCACTAACTGGTCAGCAGGACCGCAGGGCCAAGGGAGGACGCGTGCCCACGCGACACGAGGGGAGGGCCCGGCGCAGCAGTGGGTGGTCTGGCCACGTGCTGGGGCTGTAACCGCCCCCTCACGGCGCAGCCATGCTACGTCCAGAGGCACCGCTGCACACTGCGCGAGGGTGGGGGCTGCGCGGGACCCCGGTGCCCCTCGGGCCCCCAGTGACAAATCGAGGCCCACTCACGTCGCAGAAGAGCCCCTGGATGGCTGCCTTAGCACTGCCGCCGCCGCCGACAGCACGTGTAGATTTGCAGAAAAGCGAAGTACGGGACAGCGCGTAGCCAACGGCAGGTGGCATCGCGTGGACAGTGTTTGCGCAGGCGGGCGCACCCGCGAGAGCAGGGGCAGGTGGGCTGGGGGCTCTGCCTGGCCTGCCATGACCCTAAACGGGACTGAATTCACCTAATTCGCATGCTGTTTTAAAATGTGCTGGATTCTGAGCCTCACGGCACCGTGTACCCCAAAAGGGGCCACAGCAGGCGGGCAGTTGGCGCAGGGCCAGGCCTCCACCGGGGTCTGTAGGCGTTACTGGGGCTCGTCACGCTACACGGCGAGCACTACACGGGGAAGATTGTGGGGGCGACTGGCCTTGTTCCCAGGGCGGCCCGAGGGGCTTGGCCCTGCTCCTCTGCCCCACCCCAAAGCCTAACAGAAAACGTGGATGACGGGAAACCCTGAGATCTAGAGCAAGGCTGTCGGGAAGCCGTGCCCCGTGGTCCCTTCCACCCACTGGTCCACGGGCTCTGGGCAGGCACCTCTGCCCGTCTCGGGAGCCTTCAGGCATGGGGCTGCCTCTGCCCGTCCCAGCTCAAGCCCTCCCGGGGCACTGAGACAGCGCTCACAGAAGCAGCCTCTGCCCTGGGGCTAAAGATTTCAGGCCCTGAGCAAAGGGACGCAAAGGTACCGACGACCCACAGGCCGCTTTGAAACTGGACACCGCACACCGGAAGCTCCCGCAGGTCTGCGGGGACAGGCCTGAAGCGACTGTTGGCTGCAGAGGAGACACCGCCAAGTTCTGGCAGAGGCTCTGAGCAGCAGGGAGCGCCGGGCTCCTGCCCGCCAGCCGGCCTCGCCAGCCTCGGCCCATCACCCCCAGGCTGCCCAGCCAGGTCGTGGGATGGCTGGAGTGGCTCCGTGAGCACGGCCACAGCGGAACTGCCAGGCACAGCCAGCCCTGTCCGGGCCCTGGGTTGGCACTGCTTCAGACAGGCAGGTGCTGTCTCAGAACCGCCAATCCCCCCATCCCAGGTAGGCTCTCCGGCTTCTCCTGGCCCGGGCTGGGCTGGGCTTCTGCTTTCTCAGGGCTGGAGATAATCCATTCTACGTGAATGGTCAATGCTGAAAGGATTTTGTGAAAATAATGACAGAGCTAACTCAAAGCCTCTAGACGGGTGGGCAGACGAGGGAGGTGGCGGAGGCAGGGAAAGGGCGGGGGAGGAACAGGGACATGGCTGGGGGATGGGCAGGGGTCACGGCGGCCTGCGGGCCAAGGCGGCTCAAGCACAAAGCCACAGAGAACATAAGAGAGTCTTCAGGGATAAATATTTTTAAAACTTCTCTTATAAATATGCTTCAGAACATTTGGTAACATAAGCAAAGGGCTCTGAAGTTAATTTTAAATCAAGCCAGGACTGACTTTCCTCGCTCGCAGCAGGAAAGCGGTTACCTAGCACATGCGACACCCATGCACGGCGGAGGTGCTGTGCTGGCAGCCTCAGTCCCGAGGCACCTTGAACTGGTCCTTCTCCTTGCGGATGGCACGCATGGTGGTCACAGGGTCCGTCTCACCCGCATGCTGCTGCACCGTCTTCTCCCTGCCGGAAGCCAAGTGCCAGGCTGCAGGCCCCACACCGCAGCCGCCTTCCTCCCCAGGCACAAGCCCTGCAGGGCCGGGGATGTGCCTCAGAACCCGGCTGTGGTGGCCAATGGCCAAGCGGGGCTGGCCAGGCCACCAGAAGGGCCAGCCATCCCAGCAAGAGGGGCGGGCAAAGCTGCCCCACCCCACCCAGCGACCACGGCGCACCTCCCACAGGGCATGGCAGGGCCCCAGGAAAACACTTCTGCCGCCTCGGCTCTGGGGCTGCAGGTCCGAGGACCCCATGTTGCCCAATTCCTCAGCCACGCTTCCCGAAGCCCTCCCGGGGTCGCCCGGGGCTCTGTACTCACCTCACTCGCATGAATGGGTTGTAGGTAAACTCCTCTGCGATAGTGGATGGCACTGTGGGCTCCCCAATGCCGTACTTCTCCTGCAAAAGAAACCGCACGTTACCACGGGAACCTCAAAGATGGTGTTGTAGAGGCCTTCCAGAGGATGCCCCGAGAAGGCGGAGGAGAGCCGCGTGGGGTGTGAGTTCCTCCCGCCTCATCCATGGGCAGGGCAGTGCGTGTCCTGGTGGGCACGGCCAGCTCCCCGTCCCTCTGCCCTCGCTGTCTTGGAGGCGGAGGGGAGCCCAAGCTTGTGTCTCGTTAGCATGATGTTTCTTTTTCCAGATTACTAAAGTATTAACTGGCAAAACTCAGAGCACAGAACAGAGCCTGGCAACCCAGCCCCCAGGACAGTGTGTGCCACGGGGCACCCCACGTGGCCAGGGGGCTGCATGGGGGCTCCCCTCTCAGCCTCCAGGGAGAAGCCCCAGGGTGGGCCTCCTCGGCATCAGCACTGACCACAGAGGGAGGAGGACGGGGAGGTAACCAGGGCCGCCGGGCGGGAAAGGACAGCGCAAATGGCTGGGGACCTGCCACCCTCCATGCAGCCCCTGCCACTGCCACACCAGGGAGGAAGGGATGACATGGCCAAGCTGATGGGCCCCCACCCCACCCAGCCTGCACTCAGGGGCTGCAAAGAGGAGGGGCTGGCGGGAGGTGGAGGTGGACACAGGTGCGCCCTGTCTCTGTCCTTGGCCTGCTGGTGGCAGGAGACAGTCTTGGAAGGTTTTAGAACATGTCCTCACGTCTCCTCCAGCTCTTACGTCGGAGGAGCAAGTTTCACCTTCTAAGGACAACGTAACAGATTCTTACAAATGCTGTCGGGGGAGGGTCAGCTGTCCAGCCTCGGACCACCTAACGAGTCCGAGTGCTCACGTGTGGCTCCTCCTGCGAAGCAGCAGGCAGGCAGAGACGGGCGTGTAAAGGAGCTTGTTCCAGCACAGCCCGTGAGCACGCGGGGGCCGACACCTCGGCAGCCTCCCTCATGGGCCAGCACAGCACCGTGTGCACAGAGAGCCCCAAGAGGACGCTTCACACCTGCTCAGGAAAACGAGGCTGACTGCTGGACAGACGGGCAAGTGCTTGCTGGGAAAGTCTTTAAAACTGTGTTTGAGATTTTATACAACACAGTGTTGAAAGTCTGAGAAATTGTAACGCAATTCCACAGGACAGTGTGTTAAAGAAACCATGAGGGCTATTCTTCAAACATTTCACATGGAAGACAATGAAAATACAACGTATCGAAATGCTTGGGATGATGTTCACGCAATGTTCGGGGATAAGTTTTTGGCTTTAAGTGTTTATATTAGATGAGAAAAAAAGTCTAAATCCAACCTCAAGGACCTACCAAGGAAGGCGGCACAAATGAATAAACATGAGATCAGCAATCAGTGCCCTAGATAAACAGAGAAAATTTAAGTCGGCTCTCTTGAAAGATCAACAAAAATTGATAAAACTGATGAAGAAAAGGAGAAAACAAATGACCGATCTTAGGAATGGAGGGGGGAGTGGCAGGAGAGATGCAAAGATGGGGCGGGGCCTGCATTTAAAAGCTAAAACTATGAAACTTCCCAAAGAAAACAGGGGAAATATTTGTGACCTTGGGGTAGACCAAGATTTCTTACATAGGATATAAACAGTATGAATCATAAAAGGAAAACTGGTAAGTTGATTTCATGAAAATTACAAACTTTTGCTCTTCAAAAGACATTGTTAAGAAAACAAAAAGGCAAGGCACAGAATCAGAAAAGCTATCAAGATATGTTTATCTGACAAAGGACTTGTTTCCAGAATATATGTATAGTTTCTTATTACTCAAGACAACTACAAACCAATTTTTTTAAGTGTGCAAAAGATTTGAATAAACACAAAATGACCAATAAGCACATAAAAAGATGTTCAACATTATTAGCCGTTAGAAAAATACAAATTAAAAGTACAATGAACTATCACTTCACAAGTATTAAAATGACTAAACTTAAAATAGACTGTGAAACTCGCCTCCCATGTGGGAGGTCCTGGGTTCGGTTCCTGGTGCCTCCTTGAGAAGGTGAGCAAACAATGAGCAGGCAGACTTAAGACCCACTGCAGGGGGGTAAAAAAAATATATATATATAATAAAAGGAAAATAAAAAAGACTGCCAATACCGTTGTTGCCAAGGATGAGGAACAATTGGAATTCTCATACTTTGCTATAAAATAATGCAATTTAGAAAAGTTTGGCATTTTCTTGAAAGTCAAACATAACCCTATTATACAACACAGCCAATCACTCTCATTTACCCAAGAGAAATTAAAACTATGTCACACAAAGACTGCACACAAATGTTCATGGCAGCTTTATATGAAATAGCCATTAACAGAAAACAGCACAGATGTCCATCCACAGGTGAGTGGATAAACAAAATGTGGTATAGCCAAAGAAGAGAATACAACTCAGCAATAAAAAAGAACAAATTGCTGATCCACACAGCAACATGAACCACAGAATAGATACAGGGAGCAGGAGTGGCTCAAGCAGTTGGGCACCCGCCTCCCACACGGGATGTCCCAGGTTCTGTTCCCAGTGCCTCCTGAAGACAAGCAGGCGCCGCAACAAGCAGACTCCACAAACCAGCAGACGCCACAACCAGCAGACACCTCAATGAGCAGGTGCCGCAACAAGCAGATGCTGCAACCAGCAGGGAGCGGAAGCAGCTTGAGCAACTGGACACTCGCCTCGCACATGGAGGGTCCCTGTGCCTCCTACAGAAGACGAGGAGACAACAAGCAGACAGACGAGAGAGGCACTTCGGGGGGAGGGAGAAGGAATTTAAAAAATAATCATTAAAAATAATTTTAAAAAAGAAAACAGAAAAAAAACGGATACACACAAGTACATACTGTGTAAGTCCATTCATATAAAATTCTAGAAAATGCAAACTAAGCTCTCATGCCATGCAACAGATGAGGCGTGAAGAGCTGGGTGGTGGCCATCACCTGTGCCATAACTACGGTCGTTTCAGTGGCGTAACATCTCTCAGAACATCATTCCCCATAAATTCCATGTGAATTAAACCTCAAAGCTGATACCAAAAGCGTGGGTATTATGAAAACTCTTATGCCAATGAATTTGAAAACCTAGCTAAAAATGGACAGAGTCCTTGAAATACACAAATCTCCAAAACTGACTCAAGAAGAAATGGAAATCTAATAGCCCTATATAAATTAAACACATTGAATTCATGGTTAAAAATCTCTCCACAAGAACTCCAGGCCTGGACTTCACTGGTAACTTCTCATAAACATGTAAGGAAGAACCAACAATAACATAAAAACACCTTCAGAAAACAGGAGAAGGAAACACTCTGCAATTCATTTTATGAGGCATTACCCTCAGACAGCCGTTGCAAGAAAATTAAACAATGGCCCAATATCCCTCATGAACTCAGATACAAAAATGGAACCCAGCAATATATAAAAAGGGTAATCCACCATGACTAAGAGAGGTTTATCCAGAAAGCAAAGTTGGCTTAACATTTGGAAATCGATCAGTGTAATTCACCATATTAATGGAGTAAAAGAAAAAAGAAAAAAAACAGCATATGATTCTAAAATAATTTAAGAAAACCCAACACTCACTCATGATAAAAGTGCTCCAAAAAAACACCAACAGGAGTGAACTTCCTCTACCTAAGAGGATCTATGAAAACCCCACAGCTCACTTTACACTTAGGAAGAAAGAACGGATGCTTTCCTTCTAGGGCTGGGAAAGAGGCAAGGATGGCCCGCACTCACCTCTGCTATTTAACATGGAACTGAAGGTCTTAAGCAGGGCAAAAATACATAAAAGACCTATAGCCTGGAAAGGAAGAAATGAAACTGTCTCTAAGGAAACTAAAAAAGACTGTGTACTAAGCAATCTGTGGAAAAGATGACAGAACTAATAAGTGAATTTCACAAGGTCACAGCATAGAAGGTCAGCATACAAAACTCAGTTTTATTCTAAATACTGTCAACAGATAATCATTTACAGTAAGACACAAAAACATGACCTGCTGAGGGACACATTTAACAATATGTGCCAGAGCTGTAACACTGAGAATTACAAAACACTGCAGAGAAAAACTATAAAGACCTCAATGAACAGAAAGCTACCTCACATTCCCGGAAATAATCAACAGTGTCAAGATCTCAGCCAATTCTGGGAGATTGATCCAAGATAGTGTCGGAGCGGCTCAGGCAGGACACAGCTCTCTTGCAAAATAGAGGGTAAGGTGTAGAAGATGTCTGAGGAAGCCACTTTGGGGACCCCTGCAGGCCAGGAGAGTGCCACAGGCATTGTCCAGGAGGGACTGGGGACACAGAGACGGAGAGGCCAAAGGGAAAACCATGAGTTGATGCCCCTACAGCCGGAAACATTGCTCATTCCCCACCCCTGAGGTGAACAACCTCGGTAAAGCCTGCGGTGGAGCGGCCGACAGAGGGGAAAGGACAGATTCCTCCCTGGGACATTACCGCTGACCCAGCAGAAATAAAAGATATAATAGGATACTATGAGCAACTGTATGCCAACAAACTAGACAAGCTTTCCCACTGAGATTGGGAATAAGACAAGGATGCCCACTGTCAACCCTGTTATTCAATATTGTGCTAGAAGTTCTAGCTAGAGCAATTAGGCAAGAAAAAGAAATAAAAGGCATCCAAATAGTAAAGGAAGAAGTAAAACTTTTGTTATTCGCTGATGATACGATCCTATACTTAGAAAATCCCATGTATCCACAACAAAACCTTTAGAATTTACAGATGATTTCAGCAAAATGGTGGGCAATATGAAAAAATCAATAGCGTTTCTATACGCTACTAATGAGCAATCTAAGGAAGAAGTCAGAAAAAAATTCCATTTACAATAGCAACTAAAAGAATAAAATATTTAGGAATAAATTTAACCAAATACATAAAGGACCTGCATTCAGAAAACTATAAAATATTGCCAAAAGAAACCAATGATGATCTAAATAAATGGAAGGATATTCTGTGTTCATGGGTTGGAAGACTAAATATTACAATGTCAGATCTACCCAAACTGATATACAGATTTAACACAATCCCAATAAAAATTTCAATATCCTTCTTTGTAGAAGTGGAAAAGCCAATTATCAAATTGATCTGGAAGCCAAAAATATATCTTAAAAAAGAGGACAAGGTTGGAGGACTCTCACTTCCTGACTTTAAAAGCATTTATATCTAGCTACAGTGGTAAAAACAGTATCATACTGGCATAAAGACAGACAGACTGATCAATGGAATTGAATTGAGAGTTAGGAAATAGATCTTCACCTCTGTGGTCACATGATTTTTGACAAGCCTGTCAAATCCACTGAGCTGGGTCAGAAAAGCCTGTTTATGTATAACCGTGAAAAGCTGGACACCACACAGACGTCTAGCAGCAGGTGAATGGGTGAACTGCGGTTTGTCCATACGATGGGATGCTGCTCACAGATAAAAAGGAACATGGGTGAATCTCAAAAGCATTATGCTGAGTGGAAGAGGCCAGATACAACAAAGTAGCATGAAATGGTTCCATTTATGTGAAACTCTACGAAAAACTATGGTGACGGAAGGCAGATCAGTAGGTGGCTGGAGGCGGGGCACCCAGTGGGGAGGGCGAGGGAACCTTCCAGGGTCCTGGAATATCCCGCCTCTTGACCCGTGGTGGGCTTACGTGCTGTACACAGTCAAAATGTACCAAACCATCTACGTCCACTTGATAGGTGCATTTTACTGTATTTAAAGTGTCCCCTCTAAAGCTGAGAGAAGCGTGGAATAATGTGTTCAGTATACATGGGCTGATACGGAAAGAACACCAAGACACGCTATTAAGTGAAGAGCAAGTCACAAAACAGTATGTGCAGTAGTACGAGTCCTTTTTTATAGTAAGAAATGTGTTGTATATGAACACAGTATAAAAAACTGGGATTAGTATTTATAACTGATTAAGGCAGTGTTGGAAGTCCTGTGAATGAAAACTATTTTGTAAGCCAAAAGAAACAAATTGAAAAACATGTTTTACACAAACAGAGGACAGGAAGAAAGGAGATGGCACGATGGCCACGTGGTCTCACTAGTGGGGCTCACTTGAATAAATTTCCAGGGCTTAATGCCAGAATGTTCTGTTATCACATGGTCATGAAGCCGAGGGAGAACAGAAGGCCTGTTACGGGCAGATATCTCAATTCAGTTAGTCTAACTTTTGAAGTACATTGTGGTCTGAAGAAAAAAATAAGGGGAATGGGTACAGCTCAGTGGTGGAGCACCTGCTCCCCATATACGAGGGACCTGGTTCAATCCCTAGTACCTCCTGAAAAGAAAAAAAAAGGCAACAAAAGACTTTGCCTTTAAAAAAAAGTGACATTTAAAAAACCAAAGTGCATGAGGCCACGTCACTCAGCGGGAGGAAGCAAGCACCTGACCTCCCAGGGCTGTGTGACTCCTGATACCATTCTTCAGTGACTTAAGGAGACAAGCAGGCCCCTGGCACCCAGAAGCCCCTCACGCCTGCCCAGACACCTGCAGCGGCACTGCGCTCCTGGCCAACACGACCTGCCCCCGGTGGTGGCGCCACAGCCACAGGACAGAGCTGGGCTGCGAAGGCCCGTTGGGCCGGCCAGTGAAATCAGTGCCCTTTGAAAAGGGGCCTCATAGCCAGGTCTGGCCAGTCGAGGGGACAGCAGAGGCAGTCTCCCCAACCAGGGTGTAGCCAGCATTGCCGCCAGACCGTCCCCGTGTAGGAAACGGGGCTGCAGGCTTACTGGAAATGCAGAACCTCAGGCCACTGAGGCCCACTAGGTCGGCACTGCCTCTTGCTGAGACCCCAGGGCACTGGCTACGCAGTGAAATTGAGGACACGCTGGTCTAAAGCACGAGAAGGCACACCCTTTCCCTGGACCCTCCTCACCAGGCTCGGAAGGCCAGCAGCTGCCCCCACCTCCCAAGCTCCCCACATCTGGGACCCTCCCAGGAACTCCAGGCCCTCACCTTGGCCCAGGCCAGTTTCTCCTGGACAGCGACATTGTTGGGCTCCACATGGCGTGCGAACTTGAGGTTGTTGATGGTGTATTCGTGACCACAGTACACTTTCTGAGAAAAAGCCAAAACCGTCAGTGCTGAAAGGCCACCCTAACCCATCTTCCAGAACTCTTCCCTAGAGAGACCAGCAGAGGCTCCCAGCACAGTTCTGTTCTTGTCCTTCTTCTGTTGACCCTTCAGACACAAACACTCCTTAGCATGCGTGCTCAAACACCAATAAAAAGTACATTAAAAAAGAAAACTGGGGAGTGGCTGTAGCTCAAGCAGTTGGGCGCCTGCCTCCCACATGGGAGGTCCAGGGTTCGGCTCCCAGTGCCTCCTAAAGATGAGCAGACACAATGAGCAAACACGACAGGCTGCTGCAGTGAGCAGATGCAACAAGCAGACATAGCAAACACGCAGATGAGAAAGCCATCTCGGGGCAGAAAAAAACTACTTCCAAAGGAAATACCCTCAGCCCCCTGCCCTTCCCAGCACCAAGGGGAAGCCTGCTGTTCCCCGCCAGGCGACCGGCCTGGCAGTGAGTGCGGGCAGCACGTCCCCCACGGTGGCTAGAACAAGGGCTGCAGCCAGCCCAGGATCTGGGAGGTGGGCAGACCCACTACCCACGAAGCAGGCTGAGAGGCAGAGTCCTCACACCCGCGGGGGCCGCGCTGCATACCGTGTCTGGAGGGAGCCGACCCAGGATCTCCAGCAGGGCCTTGTGCATCTCATCTGCGGTGCCCTCGTAGAACTTCCCGCAGCCAGCCACAAACAGGGTGTCTCCTGGAAAACAGCGGCCGTCAGGGCCGGCCAGCACCAGGACACCCTCCAGACCTCCTCAGGGACACGCCTGGCTGACTGCCAACAGGGCCACCCGGCTGGTGGGCCAGACCTGAGCCTCCCCACACAACCCAGAACTTTCGACGCCCACCCTCCCCAAGCCTTTTCTTCCCTCAACTCTCCAGAACAGGCACCACCAGGCACCCACATGGCTGGTCAAACCAACACCCAGCTCCTCGACCCTCCCTTCCCCGCCCCAGGCCCAGCCCATCGCTGGCGCTATCAGCTGTTTCTCCAAGACCTTCCCAAACCAGCTGCCCAGCAGCACCCACCCTGGCCACCCCCTGGCTCCCTGCCTCCTCCCTGGCAGCCAGGTCTCGTCAGTCCCTGCTGGAAGCCCTCAGGAGCCCCTCATGACAGGGCCCTTGTAGGCTGGCCAGGCCCCCTGGCTGGAGACCCCCTCCCCAGTCTACGCTGGCTTCTTCCCCAACCAGGGCCTTACTTCTCAGGAAGCCCATTCCCAGCGTCCCCACTCCCTCACCAGCACAGCACTGCCAGGGGGTCCTCCCAGATCCCTGTCAAACTGCCACAGACCACCGACTGGTGGGGGCGGGCTCTGGCCTCCCTGAGTAGTATGTGCCCGGTGGATGAATGAATGAGCCCAGGCAGTGAGCCCAGGCCCTGCCGGGTGGGGAGGAGTGGAGCTTTCCTCGGCTCCACCCCTCGTGGCTGCTCCCAGGACCCTGGGGACGAGTCCACAACCTTGGAGCCAAGATGCCAGAACGGGGTGCTGGTGGGGGAGCCCAACCCCGAGATGAGGCAGGGTAGGGGGGCTGGCCTCCTGTGCCCCCGCGTCCAGAGCCCACCCTCCACTGCCAGGAGCCCCGGGCAGGCCTCTTCTGCCACAGGCCTGGCACTGCCCGGTGCCGCCTGCACCCCAGCCCCCGCAGGCCAGGCCACAGGACCACAACCGCTGGCCTCAGCCCCCCGAGCACAGACTTGGACACCCACCTGCCTGCGGTTCCTGCCCAGCTGACCTCAGGGCCTGTGCCCCCACATCCCAGGGCTGCAGTGCCACGAGGAGCCCACGTCTGGGCTGGCACTGCCTCCACCGACAGTACTCCTTCCACTCGGCCCCCTGGGGCCTCCCACTCTACCCTGCCAGCCCCCCAGGGCCACACAGCCTCGTCTGCTTATCGTACAAGGAGCCGGAGACCGCTCACTGCCAGCCACAGCAACCCCAGCTGCACCAAGAGCCCTGCACCGCCTGCCCTCACCACACCTCCGGGGGACGTGGCACGGCTGGCCACACGTGGACTCCCCGCCACGTGCCAGGCCATGATAACCCCACGAGGTGGGTATTGTTAGGTGCTCAAAGCACAGACCCCAGAGGTGCATCTAACACAGTGATATCGGCCAGGGTGTGTCGGGAGGCGACTGGGTTGTCACATGCACCCCACATCGTCCTCACAGCTCATACGAAGGCAGAAACGGGGGTTCAGAGATTTGACCTCAAATGTTCCCAACGTCAGCAGGTGCTCATGGCAAAGGGATCAGTTCACACATTCTGTGCTACAAGCCAAGGGGTGGTGCCTCTGCCCTCCATTCCATAGATGGGAAAAGGCCCAAGGCAGAAGCAGGCGCCTGCAGTCACAGACCTGCTGTGGCGGAGTTGGGTCTAGAGCCCACGGGAGGCTCCGGCACACCCTCATGCTCCAGCGTTTAAGAAACAAGCATGTGCCGCTGCTGGTGTGTAATTGCTGCTTCCGGAAGGATCTTAAGAGTCACAGAAAAGCAGCAGAGGCAGTTCCGAGTCTCCACGTGCCCGCCCAGTCCATGCCCCTCCATGTGATCATCCACATTGGGGCAAAGTCGACAAAACCAGAGGGCCACGTGGGTGCCTTGCTGGGAACAGACCCCAAGCCGCCTCCAGGTTTTCCACCCATGTCCTTTTTCTCTTCCAGGGTCCCACGTGCACTCGGCTGGCGTATTTTTAAACAAATTTTCACTGCAGTTACAATATTGTGATTCTAACTTAAGTTCCCAGGATAGTAAGAGCTCAAAGGCTGTTGACTCTTCAGTGACAATCACTTAAAAAGTTGGCTGGAGCTGGCAGCAGGGCCTGGCCGGCCTGCTCTGTGCCCACCCCCTGCCCGTCCCGTGCCTCTGGATAGCTTTCCCCGGGGCCCACGCCGCGCAGCTCTGCCCCACTGCAGGTGCCCCACCCAGAGGCGTCCTTTTCTCCCTTTTCCTCTCGAGAGACAGCCACACCAGGCACTTCCAGGCAAGGCCAGACCGAGAGCTGCTGTGTTCACGGCCCATGGACGTAAAAGCTGCCCAGACTTCACTGGGCCTCCCGCAGTCCACTACCAACACCCCCCGACCCCGGAACCCCGACAGCCCGCTGGGCCTCCACAGGGGCTGCTCGTGTGGAGACCTGGCTTTGTCGAATGCCCATCCCAGGACACCCCGGAGGACCCGAGGGCCACGTGCAGGACAAACGCTCAACACCTGACCAAGCACACCTGGGCACCACGTCATGGCAGCCCTGCCCCCGCTGCACTCGAGGTGCTCCTGGGGCTCAGGTCACACCTGAGCTATGGCCCCCCCAGGGCCCCTGAAGCAGTGACTGGCACCCCGCAGCAGCCAGCAGGCCCCAGGAGGGACTGGACAGCTGCCTGGCGGGATGTGTGGCGAGGGGCGCCGTCTACCCTGAGGCCGCGGTCCTCCTGCCAGCTGGGCCTGAGACGACGAGGGACACGCAGCACTACGCAGCCGGCCGGCAGGCAACGCCCTGCTCTTCCGCCGGCCACTGCAGCGCGCCTGCCCTGCCGCTCGCACTCACCCGTGAACACAGCAGGAGGCTCTGTGCTGTCAGGCTTGTTCACGAAGTAGCAGATGTGGCCGGAAGTGTGGCACGGCGTCGACAGGCACTTGACCATGAGAGAGCCCACCTTAGAAAGCAACCGGTTGGGAAGCGGCTGTGGCTCAAGCGGTTCGGCTGCCGTCTGCCATGCAGGAAGTCCCGGGTTCGATTCCCGGGGCCTCCTGGTGAAAGGCGAGCTGGCCCGTGTGGTGAGCTGGCCCGAGCAGAGAGCTGGCGCAGCAAGACGACGCAACAAGGAGACAGAGGGGAGAGACAATAACAGACACAGCAGATCGGGGAGCTGAGGTGGCACCAGAGATTCAGCGCCTCTCTCCACTCCAGAAGGTCCCAGGATCGGTTCCCAGTGCCACCTAAAGAGAAGACAAGCAGACACAAAACACACAGAGAGCAGACAGCGAGCGCAAAACAGCGAAGGGGGGAGAAATAAGTAAATAAACCTTAAAAAAAAAAAGCAAGCAGTGGGAGTGGAGGTGGCTCAAGTGGTTGAGAGCCTGCTTCCCACATGGGAGGTCCTGGGTTCAGGTCCCAGTGCCTCCTAAAAACAGCAAGCAAAACAAACAAAAAAAACCAACTCGGAAGCCAATGGGGCTCAGCGGTTGAGCACCAGCTTCCCACGTATGAGGTCCCGGGCTCAATCCCCGGCCCCAGTAACTGAAAAATAAAAAAACACAAGCAGTAACCTGCTCCCAAATAACTGGGGGGAGCCTTCCCCAAGACAGCAACCGCGCGGCCACACTCGGCCACAGTGCCCCCCAGCACACGCGGCTCCCTTCAGGCCCTCCTCCCAGCCGCAGGGGCTGGATGCCTCGGGGAAGGCGCCGGCAGGCGAAACAGGAAGCCTGGCCGAGAGTGCTGGTCTAGGGTTGCCATCGTCCCCAGCCCTGGCGTCTGCCCAGGACCACCCTGGGACAGGCGTGCTTGCCGGCCAGCAAAAGGGAAAGGGGCCTGTTTTCTTTCCTTCCACAAAATCGTGTCACATCTAACTAGGCGTCTTGCTGCAGAAGCCACTTTTCCTTCTCAGGTGCCTCATCTTTTGTTTTTTCTTCTCCATCCCAACCCACCCCTAACTCTCTCAAACGTCTGAACCTTGAAATTGGTCACACGCGGACCTGTCTAGGGGGGTGCACCGACTGCCAACGCCCTGCCGCACCTGCACGTGCTCTCGCTACCTTTACGCACGTGCTCTCTACCTTTACGCACGTGCTCTTCTGCTGAACCACCTGGGAGTGCTAAACCCAGCAGCTGCGACTCCTGAAAAAGGGCAGTCTCACTGTTATCACCTCCAAGCACTCAGCACCGACACACGATATTCTCTCACAGTCGGTGTGAAGGCTTCCCCAGTTGTCAAAAAACTTCCTTGTTCTCAAGCTTTTCTCCATATCCAGTCACGTCTTGCACACCTGTGTGCTCACACACCCTCTCTACAGAGAATGTCCAAGCCAGCTTGCCAGGGCAGACCCAAGGCAGGCCCCCGAGAGGCCCCGTCAGGCTGAGCCTCCTGGAGCCAGGCAGTACCCGCCCTACCCTGGACCACCCCTGGGCCTGGAGCCTGCCCGTGGCTCTCACCTGCAGTGTGGACAGGTGTGTGACCTTGTGGGTCAGGGCCCCGATGCGGTCGTCACCCCCGTACACCTTCAGCCCAGGATGCAGCTTGACCAACTTCTCGTTGCCGCCAGCATGGTCCCTGGAGGCCGAAAGAGGTCCCCCAAGGGCTGAGGGTTCCGAGCCACTGTGAGCTCTGCTGGCCTGCTCTTTAAATCTGGCCCAAACGGGGTTTTCTTTTGCCCAGCTGTGGTTCTCAGAAATAGACACACACATCTTCCAATGCAGTAACTTGGCTCCTTGGAAAGGATGTGCCCAGACACTGCTTCCAAACTGGTGTCTCCACCCCCTGCCCTGTCGTGGTAGAAGCTTTTGCAGAGCAGATAAAATCCTCGGCCACGTGCGTAATCTCAAGGCCCCTGGTTCCTGAGCTCGGGGCACAGTGGACTCACCAGGGACCCTACAATTGGCCTGGCTCCACATTGCACACACTGATTTGACTGGCTGGGGCATGGGAGTTTCAGAAGCTCCCAGGGGACCCCAACATGCACCAAGCCTGGAAGCCACCAGCCCAGGGACCCTAGGAGCTTCCAGCCACGATGCCCCAACTGCCCCAGAGGAGGATTTAACTGCCCCGGTGCTGCAAGAGCTGGGAACCACCCGGGCCATTCATGCAGGTGCTCCCGAAGCGTCCCGGCCGGGAGGGGCAGCCCGGCCTGCGGCTCAGACGGGACCAGGGTGTTGGGTGCGGGCTGAAGTGCACCCCAGAGAAGACAGGCTGAAGGCCTAGCCCCAGCCTTGGGCCGCAGCCTTCTCTGGAAACAGGGTCCTGCCAGGGGGCTGAGGCACGCTGAGGGGCGGTCACCCTGGAGCAGGGCCTCACCCCACGAGACTGAAGTCCTGCTAGGAAGGGGCGGCCTGGACACAGACCCAGACCCCGGGAGGGCCACGCGACAGCGAGGCAGAGCCCAAGGCCCCGGACTGCCAGAAGCTGCCAGAGGTGGGGCGTGCAGAAGGGGCTCCCCTCCGGATTCCAGCCTTCCAGCTCCAGCTCCGTGGACGAATCTGTTGTTTTAAGCTACTCTGTTTGGTATTTGTGACCACAGCCCCAACAAACCACAGCAGCCGCAGAAAGCGCCACTTCACGGCCCTGCCCAGGCGTGACGCCAGCTCAGGGCCAGGAGCCTCACACCTGGGAGTGAGGCTTCGCTCCAAGGCCTGCCCCTCAGGTGGCTCAGGTGCTCCTTCACATGCATCGGAGCCACGCCCCATGGCCCCCGAGGTAACAAGAGTGCAGCAGGTGGCACGAGGCCACGGACCAGCCTCCAGGAGGGCCTGAAACATACG
This sequence comes from Tolypeutes matacus, assembly GCA_026826555.1. Lineage (NCBI taxonomy): Eukaryota > Metazoa > Chordata > Mammalia > Cingulata > Chlamyphoridae > Tolypeutes > Tolypeutes matacus. Next base: position 345,475 of record JAKSZT010054579.1, read on the forward strand.
GAGGCCAGCGGGCTGGTGGCCCAGGTGAGAACAAGGTAAGCACGAGGCAGACATGCCTCCATGTGCACTCCGCACCGATTCTCATGAGTGCCACTGAGAAACAAGCAGTAACACGACTGTCCCATCAGGCAAGGCAAGGCCATACTCAAGAGCTCGATTTAGGATGGGGTTTAAGGCTTTACGCCCTCGCCTAAATCTGGAAGTGTGCTGAGAAAAACCAGACACCACAAAAATACCAGAGCGTGGGATGGGACATCTGGAGTGGGGGCCGCCTGGGGAGGAGCAGGTGGGGGCCGCGTAAGGCAGGGGACCCACCCAGCAGCCCAGGGCCAACCAGGCGTCAGCTCCATCGGGATGCCCAGGAGGCGGCCATCTGGAGAGAGCGATGCAGGCCCACGAGCACGGCCCCAGCGTGCCACGGACGGCGCCTGCGCCCAGCTCCGCTGCCCAAGGCTGGGACCACGAAGGACCCCACAGGCTTGAGACTCAGGGTGCATCACGCCAGCCATGATGGTCACAGCAGCCGATCAGCAGACCCTGGTGGGCCACAGCTGCGTCCCACTCCCTCTGGAGAGAGCCAAAGGCCTTACGCGGTCAGCGGGGGGTTATGGGCTGGGAGGTCGCAGGGAGGTTCAAGGCTGCACTTGTGCAGTTATTTGGAAAAGAAAATTCAGGACCAAATAAATAATATTCTTTTCTAGATTTAAAGAGCTTCAAAGCTTTCAAACTCCAGAAGAGCCTTAGGCAACTCTGGCCCCAAAACCTAAACACAGATTTCCTTTTTTCATCCTTTAGCTTTCAATTATTTAAAAAAACAAACAACAAAAACCACCTCTCCAAACATGGCTGCCAGTTCTTCTAGAAACACAAGTGTCTAGACTGATTTCTTCCTGGACTTCGAAGCCAAGGGCCCTCATACAAGCCCAAGAGGCTGGTGAGGGTGCTGCTGGAGGGCGTCTGGGTCCCCAAGAGAAGCTGCACAGCCCGGCCCTACCCCCCGGGCAAGCTGTCTCCGGCCCCTGCACCCAGGCTGAGTGGTCAGGGCCTCAGAGACCCGAGGGGGAGGAGGGTGACAGGCCCTACTGACAGTGAGCTGTGGGCGTGAGCCCCACGTGAGGACAGCTCGGAGGCTCCAGGGACCCCCCCTGCTGCTGCTGCCCACGACATCCGGGAGGGGCCCAGGGCCTGTCTCCCCTCGCCTCCCCTGGGGGGTCACCTTCCTGGGGGATGGCCGGGGTCCGGCCCGAGGAGCTGAGCCCTCATGGCCAGGCACTCACCAGTGGTGATGGGTGGTCAGCACTGTGGTCAGCCGCACACTCTGCTTCTTCACGGTCTCTATAACCTGCCACCAAGGGGACAGGGCACAGGCCATCACCCTCCATCCCCTGGCGGAGGGTGCCGCGAGGGCAGGGGCAGGCGCCCTTCTCCCCTCATCAGCCTGGCTCCAAGCCGCAGCCCCAAGGGAGCCCGATGGGGCGGAAAGCCTAGAGGCCAAGAAAGCGCTTCCATGCCCCGCATCCCAGACTGCCCCGCTCCCTCAAGTCTGAGCCTCCGCTCTTCGCTCTTCTCCACCCTCTCTGGGTCCTGACCCAGTTAACCACAGGTGGCCAGGTACCAGTTTAATCGTTTTTCAAAAGACTGCAAAGCTGCAAGGACACTGCCGTTATAAAACCTATTGGGGGACTGATGAGAGCCTGCAGGGTGACAAGGCACAGCAGGGCCAGCCCAGCGACTCGGGGTGGGGGGAGGCGGCGCTGGGCCGGGACGAGACAGGGCGGGGGCCTCCCCAGCAAGGACGCCAGAGCGTGGGCCCCAAACAGGCGACACACGCCTTCTGGGGCTGCACAGGGTCCACGATGGCTGCCTCCTTGGTGTCCTCATCGATGATCAGATACATGTAGTTGTCGGTCAGTGCCGGCAGCAGCTCCACCCTCATGGCGCCCTGCTCCACGGTCAGGCTGCTCCTCACACCGGCGTGGCAGGCAAGGACTGCCAGCAGGGCGGGACCTGCAGGCACAGGTGAGCTGCAGGTCAGGGCCTGGGCGGGGCCACGCCCAGCAGAGACTCACAAGCCCTGACCCCAGGTCCTGGCATCCTGGACGGTCCCGAGGACAAGGTGGCAATGACTCGGCTTCACATCCAGGCAGCAGGGGGTTAGACTCAGGCCACGCCTCTGCTTTCTCAAGGGCTCCAACAGGAAAGACCCGCTAGCCGAACTGACCACTGCCACCTCTAGGTCACTCGTGCCCCTGACTCAAGAAGACCGAAAAGAAAGGTGCCCGCGTACCACTGCCGGCCGCGCTCAGCCCCCAGCATTCCAAGGGCCAGGCCTGCACCAAGGCTTTCTCCCGCCTGCTCAGACCTCATTCACTTCCAAATGGCAGGAGTTCCTAGACTAATAACCACCGGTTCTGGATAATGCAGCTCAGAAGGCAGATGACAAAATATGTCCAGCAATGAAACTCCTGCTGCGCCTAAAGACAGGAAGGCCTGGTCTGAGTTTGAAAGGGGGAATCTGCAGGAGGTGGCAGAAGTCAGCCAGGGCCTCCCAGGCAGGTGCTGGGGCAGGGGCTTCCCCGGAACAGGCCTGGGAGCAGATAGCACTGACAGACAGACAGGCAGGCCATGTCTGCAGGGATCCTTTTTTTTTTTTTTTTTTAAAGATTTTATTTATTTATTCATTTATCCCCCCTTTGCTGCTTGTGCTCGCTGGGTCAGCTAACCACGCCGTGCGGGCGGGCTTGCCTTCACCAGGAGGCCCTGGGAACCGAACCCGGGGCCTCCCATATGGTAAACGGGAGCCCCACTGATTGAGCCACAGCCGCTTCCCTGCAGGGATCCTCTAACTGCAGAATTCAACCTGTCATCACTGACAGGGAAACTGCCCAAATTGTAGCTTTAAGGGCCACAGGAAGATATCTAATTCCTTCTTATCTCTGACAGCCAGCTGGGTGTTTTCCAGAACCAGTCCTCAGGCACAGAAAAATAAACACTTCGGGTGATCAAGTTTCTGTGGTATTCTACCTCCCCTAAGCCCCAGTGCTACCTGAGCCCAAGCAGGACTGTGGTGCGTGTGCACGCACACGTCCATGCATGTGTGCGTGCCATGTGTCTGCGCGTGCACGTGCCTGTGTGGCAGGGGGAGCAGGAGTAACACAGGACTTGTGCAGAGTCTGGCCACAGCCTTCAAAAAGGAGTCCCATTGGGATATTTCCTGGCAGAACACCAAAAACAGAAACCCTGCCCAGGTGACAACTGCGGCGCAGCCTGAGAGCTTACAGAAGAAGGTGGCCGCCTGGGAAAGATAGGCTTACTTCCCAGGGAAGAATTCACTGGGGGCTGGCACCACCAGGAAACTTATTCCTTTTCTGTAAGTTCCACCAGGCTCCACACAGCTCACGGGCTTGCGATTGTGATGTCCTACCTGAGCAGAGGCCACACACCTGCCACCAAGCCCAGAGACATGTTTGGCCCAAAAACCATTTTAAAAATCAAGGCGTTTCACGGATTTCCGCTTGTCTTGAACTGGGCCTGTGCTTCTGCGTGGCAGCAACTGGCAGGAGCCAGCTTCTTTAAATGGGGCAGCCACCTGCCTGGCTCCTACGCAAAAACTCTTAGCCCGACATCTGGATGGAAGTCTTTACATAGAGGAAAAGCTTGGGGGTCCTCAGAAACTCCAACTCCAGAGCCTTTTTTGCGCTCAGTCAGCCTTGACAAAGGCAAGGGGGCTACACTGCTTGCGACATGCCCCAGTCGTTCTGCTAACTGCTGACCGGCTCCCAAAGGCAGGACGTTAACCAACTGCCCTATTGCTACACCGGCTAGAGGAGACATCAAATAAAGAGGTCTGAAATCTCAAGGTCAAAATACTCCAACAAAACAAGAGGCAGCACAGTGAGAATCCGAATTGTAAAGCTCAAAGTGTGGGTCCCTGGAGGCCAGCGAGGCCAAGCCGCTCATTTTGGAGATCCATGACCCGGGGCAGGAGGCCACCGGGCCAGGGACCCCCAGCTCACAGCCCCGCGTTTCCAGGAACCCAGGATCGTTCTGGGCTTCTGCCCTGGCGTTTCGCTTCAGGATTACACGCAGCTCCTGTGAGACGATGTGCTTTATTTTGTGGAGGCACCGACACAGCGTGCTACTGGGCTCCGGGACAATTACCTCGCCTCAGGGCGTTTGGTGGCCCGTGGGGGTGCGGTGGGCCGGGAGCCCCCTAACGTCAAGGGGCGGGAGGGCGAGCGCCCCGCAGGCGCTGCGCAGGCGGCGGGCCCGGCCCGGGCTCCTTACCTAGCCCCGATCCGCCAGGCCCACTCACGGGCCACCCCGCTCCCCCTCAGGGTCTGACAACTCCCGGGAGCCTGGCCTGGGCCCCGGTGGCCCGCCGACCGGTGGTCCGCGAGGAGCTCAACCCCTGTGCCGGGGACAAACAGCACCGGCTCGCGGCTCCGCCGGCTGCTGCCCGCGGCCCCCGGGCGCTGCCCCCGGCCCGGCCCGGCCGCGGCCCCACGGCACCCGCCGCTCGCGCTTTCGGGGCCCGCGGCTTCGAGCGTCGGTTTCCCGGGACCGCGAGCGGAGGGCCCGGCACGGTGACGGCGCGGCCTCCGGGGCTCGACCGCCGCCCGGCCCGCGCCCCCGCGCCCCGGCCCGCCTACCCCGGCCGCGGCGGCCGCAGGCGGCTCCCAGG
>JAKSZT010054579.1:374029-393681 GCA_026826555.1 Tolypeutes matacus
TTTTAAAGCCTTGCTCCTCACATTGGGATGTGGGTATTCTCAGGAGCCAGGAGCGGTTGGACAGAGGGCTGGAAGGCAAGGATGTGATTTGAAAAAGGGCTCTTCAGCACAGTATTATCCTTTAGCCCGCTGACTCAACATTGGACACACTGCCCCGACAATGGATGAAAGAGACCACAGGCACTGCAGCTGCCTCAGGCTACCGCAGGACTCAGCACTTCTTCTCCTTGGACCCCCTGACTCCTGCAGGCAGATGTCGGTGTTTCTCCCTCCACCCTCCCATTCTCCCATGAGTCTGGTAGCTGCTGAGCCCCTTGTGGGCAGGGGTTCTGCCTTTTCTTCCCCATATCCCCAGTATCCAGGATGGTGACCATCCTCCTATCCATCCAGTCACTATCCAATCACCCTTGTGCCAGAAAGGATTTATGTTGTCTCAGTACTAGGCAAATACAAGCATTTGTAAATTAATGAGTAAATGAATGAATGGTTTTGAAACAATGACAGAAGGCCACAGAACGGAGGGAAGCCACAGAAACCACACCAGTAAGCTCTTCTTGGGACAGAAGCTGGTGGAGAGAGTGGGGTGGGCACCTCTGTGAAGACTCCCTATTGGGAAAAGGGCTATCACAGAATTTCTGCAGGGAAGGCAGAGAAAACCATAAGCTATAAGGAAGCCCAGATATTCTGGGTGAAAGCTTAAACCATTTAGAGGTTCTTCATTTCTACATGGCACGTGCAGCCCAGGAAAGTAGAAAGAAGCTGATTTAAGCAAGCATGCTGAAATTCACATGCATATGACGACTCTCTTTTCACTATGTCTCCTTGAGAAAGAAAGCATCCATTCTACAGACATTTTTTTTTTTTTTTGCACCTGTTTCAGAGCCAAATCACCCTGGAAGACCTGTCTCATTAATTAATTTATTTTTATTTATTTATTTTTTTGCATTTGAATTTATTTATTTATATATTTTTAAACAATTTATTGAAGAATATCATTCATACCTGAACATACATAAACTTTAAGTGTTCAGTAACATCGTGATCTTACAAAACAAACACACATAACATCATACAGGGCTCCCACACATCACCCCCCCCCAAAACACCCTGCATTGTTGTGAAACATTTGCTAACAAATCATGAAAGAGCATCGTCAAAGTATTACTACTAACTATAGTCCGAATCTTCCTCCCCTATACATTTTTTAAAGGATTTATTTATTTATTTACTTTCATCCATTTTTACCCCACCTCCCCCCCCCATTTTTGCTGTTTCTGTGTCCATTTGCTGGGCAACTCTCTGTGTCCATTTCCTGCCCTCTCTTCTCATCCTTCTCCTCCTGTCTTCACTGGGATTTGAGCCTCGAAATCTCCAATGTGGGAGGGAGGCGTTCTACTACCACCTGCGCCACCTTAGTCCCTGGTTTTTCGGTGCGTCTCATCTTGGCTCTCCCTTGTGTCACTCTCCTATTACGTCATCATCTTGCTGCATGGCTTACAGGGCCTGGCGGCTCACCCACAGACGGGGCCTGGTGGTTCACCCGTGGATGGGGCCTGGTGGTTCACCCGTGGATGGGGCCTGGCGGCTCAGCCACGGATGGGGCCTGGCAGTGCACCCGCTCATGGGGCCTGGTGGCCCACACGTCTTCTATATTTTTCTTTTTTAAATTTTTACCGGGAGGTCCCAGTGGTCGAACCCAAATCCCTCCATATGGGAGAAAGACACCCAATCACCTGAGCCACATCCATCCCTCTGCTATATGTCTTAAGGTTAACCAAATATACCCAAAATTACAGTCTTTTCCCATACAAGATGGTCATATAATAAATCAGGCGTGGTTTATCACCAGCATTCTAAAAACCAGAGCTAGGGAGAAAAACTAGGTCTGGGGACACATGTGTGGTTACTAATATAGCAAATGTTTAGCCTACCCTGATTATCACATCATTAATTTAATATCGATTTTTTACTGCAATGAATAATGTCAAGTTTGATAAGATATTTCACCAGACAAATCCAACTGTCACTTAGAAATTTTCCTGAACAAAATTTACCCTTAGAGGATGGAGATTTTCCATCATTGATGCTTGATAAATAAACCATATTCCCCCCCACCACCCCTCCTGCCAAAAGGATGTGTGCAGGGAAGCGGATGTGGCTCAAGTGATTGAACTACCACCTACCACATGGGAAGTCCCGGGTTTGGTTCCCGGTGCCTCCTGGAAAAGACGAGCAAGACAGCAAGCTGGTGTGCTGGGAAGGCACATTGAGCTGTCACAACAAGATGACACAACAAGGAGATACAAAGAGGAAACACAATGAGAGAGACAACAAAGTAGGGAGCGGAGGTGGCTCAAGCGATTGAATGCCTCTCTCCCACATGGAAGGTCCAGGTTTGGTTTCCGGTGCTTCCTAAAGAGAAAATGAGCAGACACAGAGAGCAGACAGCAAGTGCAAACAACAAGCGGGTGGGGCGGGGGGCTAAATAAATAAAAATAAATCTTTAAAAAAAGGATGTGTGTATGGTGGCACTATCGTACTAAGTGCTGAGAACAGACTATGGTTGTGTCACCACCTACATACAACAAAGCAGCCACAGTGATGCTTTTATTTTATTTTATTTTATTTTATTTTTTTAAGATTTATTTATTTATTTATTCATTTATCCCCCCCTTGCTGCTTGCGCTCGCTGGGTCAGCTAACCGCGCCGTGTGGGCGGGCTTGCATTCACCAGGAGGCCCCAGGAACCGAACCTGGGGCCCCCCATATGGTAAACGGGAGCCCTACTGATTGAGCCACAGCTGCTTCCCAAAGATTTTATTTATTTATTCATTTATCCCCCCCTTGCTGCTTGTGCTCGCTGGGTCAGTTAACCACGCCATGCGGGCGGGCTTGCCTTCACCAGGAGGCCCCGGGAACCGAACCCGGGGCCTCCCATATGGAGAGTGATGCTTTTAGAACTTTGTCAACCATGCCGCCACTCTGCTCAAAACCCTGTCCTGTTCCCCCTCTCAGACAGCGTGAGAGCAAGAGTCCTGGGAGTAGCCTGGAACCCTTCTTGGTCTGCCCCCTCTCTAACTCCTCACACTGTGCTCCTCTGGCTGCATGCCGAAGTTGACTGTACCTGGTTTGATGAGGATCCGCCTGAACCTGGTCCCTCCAAGAGCTCAGGAGTGGCCACCTCAGCCTGGTGTGCAGGTAAGCACAAAGCACCAGGGGCAGCCCCATGCTGGGGGCCCTTCGGGTAGTTAACGTGCAGTTATGAACTGACACCATGTCCCCATTCTCAGTGCTCTAGCAGCAAGAGGGATTCAAAAGTAGGGAAACTCAATTTATTTGCTAAACAGTCAATAATTTAGGATATCTGAGCAATAACATTGATCTCTCAAAAACCTCAAGGTGGATGAGCCTTTCAGCATTGGTTCCTCACAGCCCTTAAGGAAACTTACCAAAGATACTCACTGTGAGTTTACAAAAATGTCAATTAAGCAATTTTTCACTTTTAATTCAAACTAAACCCAAACTGCATTTTCATACTAAATATGCTGCCCAAATATTGGAATATGTGATACAGTCATTTCAAAAGGGATGAACAGTTTCAAAAAGCTTTTTTTACCTGGATTAGTTGTGATAATGGTTTTTGAGATTACAGTTGCTGTCATGCAGTTCCGAAATTTGTCAAAACTTATTCTTACATCTGAGGCAAATATTACTGGTTGGGGGAAAAAGTCATTTTAAAATTATTTCATGGGGGGATGAAAACATGACAAATATTGAACACAATATGAAAACAAGGTACCTGTTTCTTGTGGCATCCAGCTTTGTGCAAGCAGAATAGATTCATTATCCCAGCTAAATTTTTTTTAAAAAGTGATCATAATTGAAAACATTAGAAGAAAACCGGCAGTGGCCACACTATTTACCAAAAGCTAGTTGTCCAGGACACCCCTCCCGGCCTCAGAACCCTGCCTGCAAGCATACTGACTCTCCTGCCCCCTCTCCACACCCCACCACAGAGTCCCGCAGAGCAAAGCCTGCCTCGTTCGTTACCGACGGGACCTAACAAAACACCTCTGCTGTCGACTACTACAACATAAATGGTCATGGCAGCACCCATCTAAGCCATCCCACACAATTTTAAGGTAGTCCTACAGCACGGACTATAACAGCTGAACATACAGGAGCAAAGTTCAGGTTCTTAAATATTTCTCTCTTATTGTAACTCCTCTCGATATAAAATCTATCATCTTTTTGATAAACTAAAATGTTCTGTCTCAGTAATAATAGCAGTAAATTTAAGTTTGGAAGAGGTGTGAGAAGTTACCATATCATCGCAAAAGAAGACTCTGTGTCATCATAGAGCTTAACTTCACATCTCTGGCCTCTTCTTCGATCTGAAGTTGTAAAGTATTTGGGCTCTCCAACCTTAGAAATGGAAGGAAATCTTTATTCTTCACCTATAGTTCATCTATAAGTACTTAATATTTGTTGGTGGAAATGTTAAAATGTTTACCTTTAAAACACCAAATTGAAAATATGAAAATAGCAAGAACTACTACTATGTACTTGATGATTTGGGGGCATCTTCCAACTCTGAACCAGGTGTGTTTAGCTGGAGGTGTGAGGTGCATACACTTCTGACTGAAGAGAGAAACAAGCACGTGTATTTTAAGCTAAGACTGCCAGGTCTTCCCAACATGCCTGGACACAAGTTCCATGACAGCACATTGCCAACCTCTGTGTGTCCCCTGGCTCTGCGCAGAGGCTGGCAGGGACCATGTGCCTCAGCTGTCAGTGCAGACATCAGCATCAGTACCAAACACTTCATAGGTCAGGTGGTGAGGCTCGGGTGAGATGATATACATGAAGTGCTTTGACCCACTTTCCAATGCTGTCCACACTGTGTGCTAAGAGGATCAAAGAGATGGTGGTAGAAAAGAAAAGGGGGGGGCAGATGGAGCTTAGTGGTTGAATGCCTGCTTCCCTTGTACAACGTCCTGGGTTCAATCCCTCGTACCTCCTAAAAAATAAAAGAGGTGGAGGTGGAAGTCAGGGTACCCATCTGTCTCTCCACTGAGTTCTCAGCTATCAACAGGCCACAGGCAACGGCCCTGAGCACCAGGTCTGAGGCCATCCATCACCCACTGGCTCTGTCCCTTCTACCCATGACTGAGCTCTGTGGCAGGAGCAGAAGAAAGGCTTACAGGTGCCAAGACAATAGGCACTGGGCAAGGAAAACAAAGTCCAAGGGAAGGAGAGCCAGAATATGAGGGAGGTGTGTGGAAATACAAGAAGTTTTAAAGGGAAAAGACAGTAGAGAAGAGGAGGAAATGAGACAGTCTAAAGTGAATGTAGAGAAAGGGAAATGTAAGAGGGCTGGAAACAAAATGGGCAAAAAGGCATTTAAGAAAAGAAGTAATGTAACCCTCTGCAAAAGGTGATTAAACTCGTGTGTGTGTGTGTATGTGTGTGTAAGAAGCTATTATAGGCTTTTGCTTATATTTATAGAATTTTAGAAAATTCTCACTGCGTTGTAAATATAATGGCATTTTATAGAACTGCAGGGGAATTGAGAGATCATATATTGCCTTCAAATAAGACTGAACAAAAATTGCCCAAAAAAATGATTTCTCCTATTTTTCAAGATTGTCACATACGGTGTTTATTCTCTCTCCTAAATTATATCGAGCGCTCAAAATGGCAGGTGTTGGGTTAGGCTGGGGCTAGGCTGGGGCAAGGGTGGCAGACGAAGAGGCCTCTGCCACCGCAGGCCTGCCATGGGGGACAATTAGCGCCCTCTCTCCATCAGTCATTTAATACTGAAGAGCAATTTCTATTTACTCAGGTGAACTACAAGAAGAATGGAGCAAGTCCTTTACTATCTTTTGACCACCATCCCTCCGCATGGTGAGAAACTAACTCTCTTCCTCTCTTCATTTTCTTCATGGACTCTATTTGGGAAGTGTTACTTTTGAGGCCCACCTCTAATCCTTGCTAAGCCACTGGAGTCTGTCAAATCACAGAGCCCAGAGCTTGCTGCAACAATGGCATAGGAGGGAGAGCAATGCTGGTGCAGGCCCCTGGGAGCCCACGGAGCCCTGGCCCTCCACCTCTCCAGGAGCCCCTGCTCCTGCCCCTACCCCAGGGCAGCCCTGAGAACAGGGTGTAGAGCCGGTGCACACTCCTTCAATGAGCTGAACCTTCTCCACTTGCATCTTTGTGCAACCAAAGTATGAAATGCTTTCAGATGATTAGTAGGTCGCTTCCCAGTGGAGTGATGTGCTGCATTCAGCATTAAAATGTGGTTTTATGGGATCGGATGTAGCTCAACTGGTTGGGCGTCCGTCTCCCATATGGAGGGACCCGGGTTCGATCCCCGGGACCTCCCGGTAAAAAAAAAAAAAAAAAAATGTGGTTTTATTTTGCTACTCATTCACAAATAGAAAGCTATTTTTCCTTTAATAACAAGATTACCATTTTTTAAAATTAATTAAATGGACTACTGATCAAAATAGAGAGGAAAAAGTGCTCCAGCTGGTCATGATCACTACTTTCCAAACACAAAGTAAGTGGCGGGTGGCCCCCCAGTCACACTTAGTTTTCTTGGGTTTCAACTTACCGATCTCACAGCTGCAAGCACATTAATAATCTTCCCATCAAGATTTTGTCCGTTGGCAACAATGTCACCCAATGAATAATAATCACGAGACTCTTTGACAGGTAAGTGTATCAAAGAAGGTAAAGTGGTGTCCACATCATAGATGGGGCAAACTTTTACCACTGAGTGATTCTCACTGAGCAATAGTTTACAGTTGCTAAATTTCAAAAACACAAAAAAGTTAATATCAAGCAATTTTTGCATGGAAAACTACTTCTACATTCACAGTTAATTTAGGCTGTATCAAGAAATGTATACTTTTAACTTTTAGATACATTGAAAATCTGCAAAATATATTTTGTTTAACACGTACTTTCATTAAACATAGTAGCTGTGTGACCTTGGCCAAGACAAAGTGTGAGCTTCAGCTCCCTGCTGTAAAGCAGGGGCACAGAGCACTCTAACACACTAGGGGCTATGAAAACGCAAGGCCACGCGCTCGGGACAGCGACTCTGTGCGTCCGCACAGGCCTCCACAGGGCCTTGCAGGGAGCAGGTGCAGAATGCCTACCAACCTGAACTGGAACTGGCAAGCCCCGCCCCCCCCGCTCTTCCCTCAGTTATTTACTTTACCACATTGCACCCAAACGATTACCTTGGTTTCCTACCTAAGCTGTATTCCCCTACACTCTGCCCTCTGCCTGCAGCCAAAGTGAGCTTCCTAAATTACAAATACAGCTACATCACTTCCCAGGTCAAAGACCCTGCAGGCTCCACACCACTGAGAATGAAGCTGAGGAGGCAGGCAAAGCTCTCCAACGAAGTGTCTCTGCTTCTCTCTCCAGCTTCCTCTCCTGTTGCTCCCCTATTTCATAACCACTGTTAGGTTATGAAACTGACCTCTTCTTAGGGGAAAAAGGTTTCCCATTTGTTCCCTCTGCCAAGAATGTTCTTCCCTCCATTCATTCATTCCAAAAATACTAACTGAGAATCTGTTATGTTCCAGGTCCTATTCCAGACACCAGGAGTGCTGTGGTGAACAGCACAGGCAAGACCTGTGACCTTCTGGCAGGCCCCCATGAGGAGGAAACAGACAGCCAACAACCCAACAATTTCAGATAGGGACCAGGGCAATGACAAGACAGCACTGGGCAAAAGCCTAGCAAATGACTGAAAGTGCTACCATAGGCAGAGTAGACGGGGAAGGTACAAAGAGGCGACATTCAAGCTGAGAATTCGTTGATGATAGAAGCTTGTACTATGCAGAGGCGGCAGAAAGTACAAAAGCTTGAGAAGTGGATGTGGCTCAAGCAATTGGGCTCCCATCTACCTTATGGGAGGTCCCGGGTTTGTTTCCCAGGGCCTCCTGGTGAAGGTGAGCTGGCCCGCAAGAGCTGGTGCAACAAAAAAGAGACAAAGAGGAGAGATAATGAGAGACGCAACAAAGCAGGGAGCTGAGGTGGCTCAAGCGATTGAGCGCCTGCCTCTCTCCCACAGTGGAGGTCCCAGAATGGGTTCCCAGTGCCTCCTAATGAGAAGACAAGCAGACACAGAGAGCACACAGCGAATGGACCTAGAGAGAAGGCAGTGAGCGCAAAAACAATGGGGGGGGAATAATTAATAAAATAAATCTTTAAAAATAATAATAGTAAAAAAATAGTGTGAAAGCTCTTAGTGCAAAACGAGCCTGGGGTGTCCATGAAATGGAAAGAAGTCCAGTGTGGTTGCACAGAAATGAGCTTTGAGAGTCTGATGCATGAAGAGGTCAGAAAAGTAGGAGGGAAGGGGTCAGCATAGAGCAGGGGTTCTTAACCAGGGGTCCTGGGGTTGAATTGAAATGCAAAAAAACATTATTTGTGTGGGGATGTGTTGGAGCAGGTGTGATATATTTATTAAATGGTACACAGTATAGTGTGGACTTAATAAGGAGTCTGTGGTTTTCACCTGACTGGCAAAGGGGTCCGTGGAATAAAAAAGGTTAAGAACCCCTGGCATAGAGGCAGACACAAGTGTGATGGAGACTTTGTGTCCTCCCCGGCACCCTTTACCAGGCTGGTGCAGGGTCACAGCTACGTCCTTCTCCGGAGAATTGTCCTGGGCAAGTAATGCCTTCAAGGTTGTGGTCTTCGAGGCAGACCACAGCCAATGACTAGAACAGGAACAAAGCTCAGCCCCCTCCCCTCAGTGGGTGCAACTCTGAGGTGCAGCTCCCACTGCAGAGCTCCCCCTGGGCCCAGGCCGAGCTAGATGCTCTCCCCACCTGTCCTTACAGGTTCCCTGGAGCCCGCCCTCAATGACTCATGAGGCATGTGAGCAGAGTTAGACCTTGATGCAAAACTAGATCATCTCCAAGATTTACCCTTTCTTCTATTCAGTTTTAATATGACTAGAGTGAAAATTTTGCAAATCTAAAAGTGAGAACCAAAGTACTAAAAACAAAGCCATTTTTTCCTGCACCCCTATATCAAAGTAAATTATTTCATAATAAAGGTAAATTTTACAAGAAAGAATTAAACTCTGAATTTTCACATTGAAATATAGCACCTTATCGTAAGCTCTCTACTACTCTGACTCACACAAAATTATTAGTAACGATCATTCTAGTACAAAGATTGTCGATATCTGCACTAGAAAGGTATTTACCTAGGAGTTGCAGGGCTGAATTTCTCTTCTCTTTCTATATCCTTTCTTTGGACCAGGGGATTTTCAATTATCACTAAAACAAAGGGAAAAGTATGATGCCATTACAAAATAGTAACAGGATAAATCGTTAACAGTTCAAAACAAGTGTGGATCATGATGTCTCTTACTGTCTGAGTTGGTGCCCTATGTCCTCCACAATAATTTTCTCATGACACCTGGAGACATGGATTCCTGGGGTATGCCCATCAACTTAATCTCAGGGGACATTTCTTGTCCTTGTGTTTAAATCCCAACAGATGACACAACATATTGCTTTATTGACTGGTTATACTAGACATGCGATTTGGTTACAACATGCCTTCTATAAAACAAACTCTCAAATTACTCTCCACCTAATTAACAGTTTCACTTTGGAAAAACAGTGGCCAAGTGAACAGGGTAATGCAAATCCTGGCTCCACACTTACAGCTTTGTGAACTTAACACCTTAGGGTTTCAATTTCTTTGTGGCCTATATCAGACCTTTTTGTGTTCTATTTTGTTAATTCCTTACACAACCATCCCATGATTATCCCTAATTTACAAATGAAGAAATTGAAGCTCACAGAGGTTAAATAACTTTCTTGATGTTGTATATCTAGTAAGTAGAGCTAAAAATTTGAAGCCATATTGTTCTGATTTAAAATTCCATAATTTTATCATTTTACCACACTAGCATCCTATTTAAATTTATAATCATCATTAACTTTTGGCTTTTATAAAATCCCATATCTCATTTATCCTCAACAAACTTCCCTATGTAACATATTTTAATACTAAAATATATCTTTATCTCATTGTATGGCTAATATTTTGACATTCATTCAAAGAATGTGTTTTACCTATACAGGGCTCTATGATGTTTGCAAAGTTTGCTGCCTCCATAGACCCTATATTCGAATACCGTATTATTCAATTAGAGAGAGACTACACATAAACCCAAAACATTAATAATACAAAGCAATATATGATTAGGTGTTAAATAATTGGTATGAGTAACTGGTTGCTTTATACTCCAGAACCGGAGAGGCATGGCCTAATCATCTCCATTCTTGTTTTTTTTTTTTTTAAGTACAGAAGTTTAGGGTTTACAGAAAAATCTTGCAGAAAACAGAGTTCCCACATAGCCACCCACCCCCACTTTTTTAAAAGATTTTTATTTATTTCTCCCTGCCCCCCTTGTTTTGCACTCGCTGTCTGCTCTCTGTGTGTTCTGTGTCTGCTTGTCTTCTCCTTAGGCAGTACCAAGAACCGGTCCTGGGATCTTCTGGAGTGGAGAGAGGTTGCTTAATCTTTTGCACCACCTCAGGTCCCTGTTCTGCTGTGTCTCTTATTGTCTCTCTTCTGTGTCTCTTTTTGTTGCGTCATCTTGCTACAACTGCTCTCTGCACGGGCCAGCACTCCTGCGTGGGTCAGCTCTCTGCTTGGGCCAGCTCACCGGGCGGGCCAGCTTGCTATTCACCAGGAGGCCCTGGGAATGGAACCCTGGACCTCCTATATGGTAGATGGGAGCCCAATTTCTTGAGCCACATCCACTTTCCATCACCCCCATTTTTAACACCTTGCATTAGTGTAATACATTTGTTACAACTGATGAAAGAATATTATTATAATTGTACTACTACCTATAGTCCAAGGTTTACATTAGGGTGCACTATTTGTGTTGTACAGACATACAGCTTTTAAAAATTTTATTCTAGTAACATATATATAACCAAAAATTTTCTCTTTTAACCATATTCAAATATAAAATTCGGTGCTATTAGTTACGTTCACAATGTTGTGCAAACATCACCACCATCCATTACTAAAACTTTTCTACTACCCCAAATCGGAAAAAAAAAAAACTCTACAAGTTAAGCAGTAACTCCCCATTCCCCACCCCCACCCCCAGCCCCTGGTAACCTGTTTCTAGGTTCTGACTCAAATCTATTTGTTCTTTCCCTTCTCCTTTTCTACCATGGTACATGTGCTTTCCTGAGTTTCTTATATGAGGTTAGAGCTGTGACTTATTGAGTGATTAAGTTCTATGCTTAATACTAGGCACACATTCTCATTTAACACTCACAAGAACCTAACAGGTTATAACTTATAGTTGAGAGCCAACAAGAGTCAGAAATTTTCTCAGAGCCACAATGTAAATAAACATTGGGGCTGAGATCTGAATCCAGATGTCGGGGTGGACTCATGTCCTCCATAAAAGGCACGTTCAGGTCCTGCCCCCTGGTCCTGTGGGGGTAAACCCATCATCAGCAGAGCCTTCTGACGAGATGACTTCAGTGAAAGTGTGGCCCAACTAGATCGGATGGGTCTTAATGCTATTACTAGAGGCCTTACAGGGAAGGCCGCAGAGAGAGATGCCTCAGGAGCAGCCAGAAGTCAGAAGAGAAAGGAGAAGCTAGGGCTATGGGCATCACCATGTGATGGAAAAGCCAAGGAAACCCAAAAATTGCTGACCAGCCAAAAGATACCAAGCCCAAGAGGAAGCAAGCCTTCTAGTCTCTAAACCATGAGCCAATAAAATCCTGTAGTTAAGGCCACAATTTGTGTGGTATTGGTTTTAGCAGCTACGAAACAAAAACATAGAACAAAAGCACTTATCTGTTTTCAAAGTCCTTATTCTTTCTACTGTACTACACTGTGCTGTCAGAGAGATATTGGGGCGGGAGGAGGCTACAAAAAAATTGGTTTTGGGATTGTAAGGAACAGCATTTAAAATCCCATTAAAAATTCACATACTAACTTTTAATCAAAATCTATTCAGGGGCCCTATTATACGTTTACAAATAGATAAACTATTATAGTAATAGAGGTTGATGCAACTTGAAATAGGAAATAAACCATATTTTGGTTTATAAAAGTATGTGCCTATCATGTTTGTATATGTTTCAAGTAATTATAGTGAAGGCCTGGCATTACACCCTTGACTTTTTTTTCTGATAAGGTTCTTGAGTGTTATGAACTGTCTTATTTCTTTTTTTTTTTTTTTAGTTTTTATTTTATTTATTTATCCCCCCGTGCTGCTTGTGTTTGCTGTGTCCATTTGCTTTGCATTTTTCTGTGTCTGCTTGTCTCCCTTTGTTTGCGTCATCTTGCTGCACCAGCTCACCACACCTCGCAGGCCACCTTGCCTTCACCATGAGGCCCCGGGAATCGAACCCGGGGCCTCCCATATGGTAAACGGGAGCCCAACCACTTGAGCCACAGCCGCTTCCCTGTCTTATTTTATTTTGATCCCCTCGGTATCTAATATAAACCTTTTAAGAATCAATGCCAACTTACCACACTCACCAACCCTAAAGCTGCCAGAAAGCGATTTAATGTAATTTTCATTTCCCCAGGATGTTGCATTTACAAAATGTGTTGGTGAATCTCGAATGGTGAAACTGAAAGTATATCTTTCTGATCCTATATCTAAGGAAAAACCAAAACTTTTATTTTTCAAATGGAAGAAGTTTTATTTCAACTTTGAGAAAATATGATTATTGTTATGATAAAAAATACTCAAATAAAATGTTATAAAATGTTATTTCAGATATAAATCCTATAAGTTATGCTTTTGTGAATTTCAAAGTAAAGCAGTAACAAGCTGCCAATGTAGAGAACTCATGTTACTATCGACCCTGCTGTTGCCCTCCTCGTTATCTGTATTTTGGAGGGAAATGATATGTAAGCTGGAACCATCCAGATACTAGCTTCCAGTCTCCATTTCTCTCTCACTGTTACTGTTTTATCCTTAGTTGTAATTCAAATCAATTCAAATCAAAATTATTTCAGATCAAATTGTGTGCTATTAAATGAATACCACTAGGGGTCAGCAAGTTTTTTTTTTCCAAAATGGAAATTTCTTTATTGTTTTTTGCTTATTAAAAAAGTGATACGATCTAACATACATTTGCAAATTATAAATATTAGTTTTTACCTTTGAGGAGGGCAGTGGGATAGGAAGAATGGGAGATGGAAAGGGGAATTTCACTTCTCAACTCTATAACTTTCTGTACTGTTTTGAATTTTTAATATTCAAACATTAATATTTAAAAATTAATATTTTTAAGTCAGTAAGCATATCTTCTCCCAAAAAAGTAAGCTATACACATCATCTTAAAAAGAAGTCAAAGGATAGAGAAATGTTTCTCCTCCCCACACAATCTGATGGGTAAAAATTATATTTCATTGTTGTAATTTTAGCGAATATTTTAATAATGACTTTTTTCTAATTCATGTATTTTAAGTTATAGCTTTTAGAGCTTAGAAAACAGGAAGTTCTACAGACTCTCAAACAATTCAAATGGTATTTCTGATCTAATCGATGACAGCAGATACACAAATGAATATGTGGTGGAGTATATGGGTAGGAGATGACATCCTCGTTATCTCAAAAATTAAAATTGACTATTAATATGAAATAAAATAAGAATGGTGCTACCTACCACTTACCTATGGTTCATACGTAACGATTCAGTGTGAGTCACTTTAACACAGCCACAATTACTTAGGTGATACAAGCAAAATCTACCAAGATTATAGTAAGTGAATCTGGTTAGCTAAAGCACTGATTCACTTACACTATATGGAAACACACTGTAACCTTTGATAAAAAGGCATTAGCACTTTTAAAGCTAACAGTAGTGAACTGCCAGTTTTGGTGATCTGTACTGTATCTTTGCATGTCAGAAACAAAATTTTGAAGGTGAGTTGATTATCATTATTTTTTTAGGAAGTACCAGCCATTGAACCCAGACCTCGTATATGGGAGGCAGGCACTCAACCACTGGGCTTCATCTGCTCCCTGAAGGTGAGTTGATTTTAAAAACCCAATTTCAGCCTTGGATTATGTTTCCATAGTCCCAAAAGTCTTGCACAGTTCAAGCAACACTGTAAAAAGCACTAAAGCCAAAGTATTGGCTTTGTGTTTTGCACAAACGAAAGGCAATGCTTTCTCTCTGCTGTCTGGTTGTGTACTGCTGTCCCACCACTACCTCCCTAGGACACTGCTCCATCATGGCACCTCCCTGCTCAGAAAACTTTTTCTTACTTTTGATCTTATCTGGGATTGACAAGTGTACTTGTCTCCTCCTAGACTGAAAGTGGTAGCCAGCTTAGGCTTCTTACTCTGAGCCATGTGTGAGGCCCGCCCTTACAAGTATGAGCTCGTGTAATTTTCACACCGGCTCTATTTATCCCCATTTCACAGATGTATACAGGCCACACGTGGAGTGGTTGAGTTCAGATCTCTCAGTGAATAAGTGAGCCCAATCCAGCTACAGAGTCCATACCTCAGACACTGCAAGCGCTGATGATGAAATGAGACCACAGTTTTTCTCTTTTACCTTCCAATCCACAGGCCTTCATAGTGGAGGTGTTCAATAAACACCGTGACACAAGTCAATGACTTGAGACCATTTTAACTAGCGACTTTGGCATTGTACAAAGACATTAAAATTATGTTTGAAAACAGCAAATAAAATCATTAAACATTTTTTCAATGTCCTCACACACATGGCCTTGAATTGAGCACTTTAGCTTACCCTAGAGAACACGGCCATTGCTCTTAAGTTGTTAAAAAAGCATGAAAAATTTAATCACTAAAATATTCTTTGTTGTACTCCTAAGTCACAGTTTATGAAAAAAGTGAAGCAAAGAGTTAAATAGAACTCAGCTTTTTCTGTCTGGAAAGCCTTTGACATCTGTTTTTCCAATAACTATCCCGATTATTTTCTGCAAAACAAAAAAGGTTATAGAAAACCAATATTAAACACAGATGTAGACAGTAAATTTAATTTCATGGACCTGTTATATTTTACTGGCGCTAACAAACATTTTTGACTAAGAACCATTTAAATGTATTTATTCCAGACCAACATCTAAAAGAACTTCATAAATGTTCAATTCTACAAGGAATAGTACAAAGTAATAAGACAGTTAACTGCTATTTCAAATATCATCATTTAATATTAGTATGTTTCTACTTTATTGTCAGTCACTAGGTGGAGCACAGTAACTGAGCTATGCTATCAGTCCTTACTGAATTCATTCAAAGCACATTTCTAATGCAATTTAATTTGCCATGGTCTTCAAAGCTTTCTTTTATATGGGGTTTTGGAACAATCCACATAATATTGCTTAGCTTCTTAGTCCAAACATGCTGGACAGTCATATAAATTATTATTATTATTATTATTATTTTTTAAAGATTTTATTTATTTATTCATTTATCCCCCCTGCCGCTTGTGCTGGCTGGGTCAGCCAACCATGCCGTGCGAGCGGGCCTGCCCCCACCAGGAGGCCCTGGGAACCGAACCCGGGGCCCCCCATATGGTAAACGGGAGCCCTACTGATTGAGCCACAGCTGCTTCCCCAGTCATATAAATTAGA
Organism: Tolypeutes matacus; assembly: GCA_026826555.1. Taxonomy (NCBI): domain Eukaryota; kingdom Metazoa; phylum Chordata; class Mammalia; order Cingulata; family Chlamyphoridae; genus Tolypeutes; species Tolypeutes matacus. Next base: position 389,684 of record JAKSZT010054579.1, read on the forward strand.
TTGTGACAAAACTTGTACACTGCTGCTGATAAATTGTAGTAATCAATTATGAAGCCCTAGATTTGAAACTTTAAGATATCAACATTGGGGCGGATGTGGCTCAACTGGTTGGGCGTCCGTCTCCCATATGGAGGGACCTGGGTTCGATCCCCGGGACCTCCCGGTAAAAAAAAAAAAAAAAAAAAAAAAAGATATCAACATCACCTAAAAATGTTAATGTTCTCTTTAGTGCCTACTCAAGAAAAATTAAATATTAAAAGAGTGTGTTAAAAAAAAAAATAACTAGGTTTTCTGAAAGGATAAACCTAAATTTGTATTACTTATTCTAACAAGTGGTTTTAACCTTGCAATAATCTGTTACATTTAAAATACAGTCAAGCATTTAAGACTACCACATCCTAGCTGAGCTGTTAGCTTGCCTTACTGCATTTAGACACACTGATATTATTTAATTCCTTATGCAAGCAGAGCTCACTGAATTTTGTTGGGAAAACAAAACTAATGGAAATGTTGATTAAACTTTCGAACTAAAGAGGCAATTAAGGAAACAGGTTTACCTTTCAAGGAAAACTATAACAACAACAACTAATTTTTAACATTAATAAATTTTGAGTTACAAATTACTAAAGTTACATATAAATTTACCCCATTTTTCCCAGAAATCTGGCTTGTAAAAGCCCAGTGTACAGGGAAGCGGCTGTGGCTCAATCAGTAGGGCTCCCGTTTACCATATGGGAGGCCCCGGGTTCGGTTCCCGGGGCCTCCTGGTGAAGGCAGGCCCGCCCGCACGGCGTGGTTAGCTGACCCAGCGAGCACAAGCAGCAAGGGGAGGATAAATGAATAAATAAATAAAATCTTTAAAAAAAAAAAAAAAAAAAGCCCAGTGTACATAACACACTGATCAACAGCAGGGAAGGTAGGGTGGTATGGGAATTGTTTTACACTAAGTCCTTCACCTTACAAAACAATTCTACCCAGATAGCTCTTAAATAAATAACAGTCTTGGGACATTTGAAATTATTGAATTCCCTCACAATCTCTCCCAAAAATTTTTCACAAAATTATTTCATAAATATACTTGCTGTGTAAATTTATGTCATAAAAGCAGCAACAATGGTAAGCATGTAAATCCATAACTTGGTCAACTTGAGCAGATATTTAATTTATAATTAAAATGATACAAATAAAATTTTAATCCTCTTGAACGATTGCTAGTTAGAGCTACAGTCATATCTATTACCCTACATTCAAAAGAAAGATTACTTTTCATTTTGCTGGTGTCAAGACAAAGAGGTGTAGAGGTACTTAATATCTAACAATCCTATTAATGCAATGGCTATCTGTATACTTGTCAGTTATAAAGCAGGTGTTGGATGAATCAATAATGTTGATGTAGGTAATATTACACATGAGGTTTCATTAGAGAACAACCAAACCACAGTATCATTGAAATCTACCAGGTTAGCCATATTCGGATGCAGATCTGAAAGTGCAGTGAAGGTCTTCGATACAATGGAGTTTGCCATTCTTTAATCTGCATTTTAGAAAACAAAATTTAAGTGTATAAATTAAATAACTGAAATAATCCATTAAAAATTCCAATATTTAAAAAATTTAATATGGAGGCAGTGGCTAACATATTTTAATGTATTCCAATGCTACCTTGTACATAGATAGTACCGAACAGATATGAAATGAATAAAATAGTGGCTTCTATCTCAATATTATAAAATGTTTTACTGTAGTGGAAATTGTAAGCTGCATCAAACTAGAAGATTTCCTTTTCTAAAATTCTGTGAATGCCCTCATCTAGGGCTTTTGGTTTCAGGACATGTCCATGGACTTTGGAGTTTCGGGGAGGCTGTGGAGTCAGCCAAACATAATTTTGAATCCCAGGACCCTAGCTTGTAATTGAGCGCTTTGATATACTTAGCTATAATTTCCTCATCCATAAAACGTGGCTACTACAACCTTGAAGGGTTGTGAGAATTAGCAATTATGTACACAAAGTGCCTAGCTGCTAATAGGCCCTCAATATATTCAAAGGCCTTTTGGTGCCAGAAGAAACAACTGGGAAGTAAGCATGTTAAGTTTCTTACTCATTCTTTTTTTTTTTTTTTTTAGGAGGCACTGGGAACCAAACCCAGGACCTCCCATGTGGGAGGGAGGCACCCAATCACTTGAGCCACCTCCGCTCCCTCCTCCTCATTCTTTTGGCCTGCTGTGATCTGTTTCACTCTCTGAAATACTTGTCAAACTGTGACCAATTCATCTATACAAGCAACAAATATTTATTTATTAAGAACATATCAAGTGCCAGTCACTTGAGGCTAGAGACGATGAATTATTCAGAAGCTGGATTTTGTGTAAAAACACTGCCCAACTACATATTAAATGAATTCTCCAAATTTTTATTCATTAACATCTGACTTACGTGGTTTGCTCATTGACTTACATGATATCTATATGATCTCCTTGAAGTTTCTTCAATTTCTACTATTATCCAACATATACAGAGATATACTTTAGCATCTGCCCACAAAAAAGAAGACGTGCTTCTCTCCCTGGACCTTGTGAGAAATATAAAATTAACATGAAATAAAGAGCTCAGTATGGTAGTACAAAGGTTACATCATTCATCAGCAACTACTGTCCCTTTTACTTTCAAAATATATCTTAAATATATCTCCTTTCTCCATCTTCAATGCCACCTCCTCAGCCCAGGTCTGTCATTCTCCACATGGAGAACTGCAGTAACCTAGTTTATGCTTACGTTATTTATTCAATACGTGAATAAATTGATGTCTGATATGTGTCAGGTCCTGGAGCAGAACCGGGGACAGTCCTGGGGGCTGGTCCCTAATACCCTTCACTGTACCCACCCGGGAGCCTCAGAAAGGAGCAATGAAAACAGGAGCAGCCATGTGACAGGATGTATACAGCCTGGAGGCCACCGGTCCAGATACTTGACCAGGGGGTGAGAGAAAGAGGCGCTGGCGGTGGAACTAGTCCAGGCAAAGGTAGCCGTGATGGTGGTGATGTCACAGGTGACAGGTGTGGCGTGCCTGCTATGGCACAGGCCCTCCACTAGATACCACACACACCCTAGAGATCTCCAGCAGCTCCCCCGCCACAGGGCTCCAGGAATTTCCCTCCTAGGACCTTCCTGGTCCCTCGTTTTCAGTTTAATGAGAGGCCTGAGCCCCTCATGCTCCTCCTTGCTGGAGCTGTCCTCCAGAGGAGAAAGCTGCACTGCTGGGCCCTTACTCTCCCTGGGGCTCTGGCACAGAAGGGGCTTCTGTGGACCCAGATAAGGAAGGGACACTGCTAGCGGCTGGCTCTGAGAGGGTATGTGGCCCTTGGGTCAGCTGAAGGGGTCAGGGGGACCCTGAAGGCAGCCCCCACTAACTTTCTGATATGAAGGCCATGGTCTCAAATTCTGGGCAGGCCAGTTGGTCTCCTGGGGTCTGGGCCCAGAGTGGTGGAATTGAGAGCAGAGCCACAAACTTTGCTCACTTCTGGGTACTGCCCAGGGCTAGGTGTGGGGGTGTGGGCTTGTGCCCCAGTGTGTGCAGTCCACCTTTTCAGCACAGTTGTTCACCCCTGCCCCTGTGCCAGGTGCTGCACTGGTGCCCATCTTAGAATATTCCACTACCACCACCCTGTCTCTCCAACACCTCCTCTCAGTCACTGCCTCCGCCCCAAACAATCCAAGTCCTGGCTACGCTACCTCCTAAGTCATGTCTTGAATCTGATCCCTTCTCCCCAGCTGTGTGACTACAAATCCAGTCCTGCCAGAGTAATCTTTTAAAACCTTAAGTCACGTCACTCCCTTACACTCAATAAAACCCAAACTTCCTGCCGTCTCTTCCTCGGCCCGCCACTCTCCAGGCTGGCCTGCTCTCACTTCCTCACTCCTCGCACATGCTGTTCCCTCACCGGCCCCGTCTCACCCCTCCCCTTCCCGGCCCCTGCCTCAGTTTCCCCTCTCAGCACTC
>JAKSZT010054579.1:394081-463852 GCA_026826555.1 Tolypeutes matacus
AAGCCCCGCCCCGGGCCCCGCCCCTTCTCCTCTGAGTCCAGGCGCTGCGCGGCAGAACCCGGGGAAAGTGCAAGAAGTGCGGGGTCTGCGTGTATTTCTTTCCACTGCGTGCGACTCTACAGTGATCTAAATTTGGAAGAGAAGAAGTGCACGAAGGAAGGAGGGCGCCTGCGGCCGAGGGCGGCCGAGGGGAGCCGGTGCGGCGCAGACCCTGCCCCTGGGCGCCGGGGGACGCGGGCGGAGCCCTGCAGGGAGGGGTGGGCGGGCTGCTAAAGCCCCCGAGACCCGGAGAAGTGCATCTCAGGGGCGAGTGGGAGCCAACAGCTGAGTCCCTTACAGTTGTCACCGGCTACAATGTTAAATTTTTGAGCTTGGCCTTTAAAAAGAAAAAAAGCCTTTGGTTCATAGTGTACCACCATATATTGCAAAAGAAAAATACACCATCAGGCGCAAGTTTTATATTATCATCAAAACGTAGTCTTTTCTTTTTGTAATTTTTTTATTTCCCAAATGATAATGGAAATCAAAATAAAGGACCCACGTTCCCGCCATTTCAAACAATAGAAAAAGTCTTTTCATTTTCCGTATTCTTTTCCAGTCTTTGTCTTCATAGAACATATCTTTTATCTTTCCAAGAGAATGAATGGGCATTTTAAGTATATTTTATTTTTATTTAGTTTATGTAGGAAGTAGCAGGATTGAACCTGGGATCTCCTACATGCAAAGCAGGTGCTCAACCACTGAGCTACACCCACTCTGCTTAAGTATATTTTAAAGAAAAGAAAATTGGTTAAAAAATGGTTTTCATACTTTTTTTTCAGTTAAGCTTCAGTGGGGGGGTAATATTTTAAATATTTGTTTGATTTTTTTTCATGTTTTAGTAAATTACTTTTTTTTTCTTTTTATATTTTGTGGGCTTTTTTTGTATTTTTAGTAAAGCTCCATAAGACTAAGCCAGTCTGCACCAGCCTCACTAGAACACAACAGGCATGATCTTCTGAAGCACATCAGCCTAGCCCAAAGACTGGAATTGTTTTGTGTTAATGAAATCAGGACTACCTTGTGGCATAAAGTACTCACTTCTTCCATTTTTATAATAATTCTGTGGAATGGATTGTCCTGAACCATAGAATTGACTTGTCAATCCATTTTGGAGGCACAAAGCAGTGATAAGGCGAAGGGATGCCTAATTCTTGCGACTTGGTGTACAAGTCGAGGGTGAACAGAGCTGGGAAACCTTGCGTGTCTGGCTAAAGGAAGGGTATGTGGCTGCATCCGTCCCCTCCCTGGAGCATTCTGGCTGTCAAACCATCTAGGAGCCTGTCACAAAGGGGTGATGAGGGAAATATGCAGTGGTCAGCTTTACACGTACTAATGGGAAGGAAAAATTGACAGTTGCTGCAATGACTGACAAGATCACATTTTATTTATTTAACATTATAGTTACAGAAATAACTTCTCTAACGGTGACCCTGCTGCTACAGCGTCCCGGATCCTAGGACCTGAAACCCTGTTCGGCCAGTTACTGGAGTAACTGATCTCACTCCACAAACTGTAATGAGAGCTCTCACCATGGAGGGGCTGGGGTGGCCAGAACTTACTAGACTGGAGATGTACTCAGCTACAGACATTTCTGTACATTTCTGCAAATGTTGGACTAGGAAAGAGAAGTGAGCTGACCAGCCAGGGTGTGGAAGACTTAGACCCGGGAAATTGGCTGAGGGGCAAAATGAGCTGATTTAAGAGTTATTGGAACAAGTATGAGAAGGAAACAGAAGAGACAGAAGTAAAGAGGACATTTTGGGGGTGGCTGGACTCAGGAAAGTTTCATCCTGTGATGACTCTATTTCTAAACCAGGCCACATTCTGCAGTCCTGGGGATTAGGATTTCAACATACCTCTATGGGGACAAAATTCCAGCTGTGACAAGTAGTTTTGGACCCTCTCTTTCCCTTCCACTCCATCTCATCAGCCATCAAGTTCTGTTTCTCTCCGGACTAGCTCTTGCATCTGCCATTGTCTTTCCAGTCCCAGTGTGGACACCTTCCTCGAGGCCCTGGCGGGATTGTCCAGGCCTTGGCAGGAGCCTGCTGCGGCGGCCTCTGCCAGCACCAGCTGGACCCACACTGTGTTCAGAGTAAGCTTCTCACGGCTTCTATCACAGCCTTCCCTTGATCTGGAATCTTCACTACAGTTCATCGTTGTGGTGTGTGCAGCGGAGGGGGGAGTGTGCATGCAACTTTTGATGTAAAGGGCCAGATAATAAATATTTAAGGCTTTGTGGGCCATTTGGTCTCTCACAATGACTCGATTCTGCCCTCATAGCGCAAAAGAGCAGCCACGGACAATATCTAAACAAATGGGCATGGCTGTGTTCCAATAAAACTTTATTTACAAAACAGGTTGGCCCATGGGCTGTAGTTTGCAGACTCCTGGATTAAAGTGAAAATTCCATAGCAGTTTAAAATGCTAGTCCTTTTCCCCATTCTTTCTCTAAAATGTGTCCATTTTCCTGAGACTTTCATATGCTCAATAAATTTATGTTTAGAAATGGACTTCCCGCACTGCAAATGCACAAATATTTTTTAAATGTTTAAAAACAATCAATCCCATGGTAACAATATATTCATTTCCACGCTTTTCTCCATTTCCTTGCCCATGGGGTCCAAGTTCATTGCTTCGTTGTTACTTTCAGGAAATTTTATTAAGGGCTGTCTGGAATGAAGCCTCCATACTATTTGGAATGATAAGTAGTACACAGTTTGGTTCTCTTAGAGTCCAAAATTACTACAAGATAAGGAATATAGGTGCTTGGGAATCTGCAGCCCTGAACTTTCCTCCCTTTGGGTCAAGCTCTCAAGCCTTGTTCCTTGTGAGGTTTATGTATGGGTTGAGGAATTTACTGGGACATGATCACCTATCTATATTGTTCACATAGTTGGCAAATGCTAAAGGAAGCAAGAGATAACCTCAGGGGGGCGGATGTGGCTCAAATGGTTAGGCGTCCGTCTGCCATATGGAGGGACCTGGGTTCGATCCCCGGAACCTCCTGATAAAATAAAAAATATATATAGAGAGAAGGTGCATGGGCTGCCAGGCTGTGTGTGCCGGTGAGCCGCCAGGCCCCGGGAGCCATGCAGCAAGATGATGACGTAACAGGAGAGAGACGCAGGGGAGAGACAAGACGAGATGCTCCGAAAGCTCCAAAAACCAGGAACCGGGGTGGTACAGGCAGCAGAGCACCTCTCTCCTACATCGGAGGTCTCCAGGATCGAATCCTGGTGAAGACTGGAGGAAGAGGATGAAAAGGGATGGCAGGAAACAGACACAGAGAATTGCCCAGCGAATGGACACAAAACAGCAAATGGGGAAGGGGGGGTTCAAAATGGATAAAGTAAATAAATAAACCTTTTTTAAAAAGAGAGAGAACCTCAATTTAAAAAGACACTTCAATTTCTAAAATTATCACTCTGACAAAAGGAGGAGTCCAATTAAAATACAATGAAATTAAGCAGGTTGAGGATTATGTATTTTTTTTTTTTAAGATTTTATTTATTTATTTATTCATTTATCCCCCCTTGCTGCTTGTGCTCGCTGGGTCAGCTAACCACGCCGTGCAGGCAGGCTTGCCTTCACCAGGAGGCCCTGGGAACCGAACCCGGGGCCTCCCATATGGTAAACGGGAGCCCCACTGATTGAGCCACAGCCGCTTCCCAAGGATTATGTATTTTTGATTTGTTCCCCACTTGTCTGAAATGAGACAGTGAATGAGGTTTAGAAGGAGGTAACCCATAAACTAAAAGCTAATCTGTCCCATCAGAATCTCAACTTTGCCCCTAATTAGCTGTGTCATTCCAGACTCTCTGAACTTCATTTCCCTTATCTGTCAAATAAAAGGTTTGAATAGATCTAGAAGGACAAAGATGAATACAAGATTCAATACCCTATGGGAAAATGCAATGTATTTATTTGGGTGTATGTCCATCTCTCCTCTGAGACAGAAGCCTTTTGAAAGCTTGTTCAACTCAGAATCCTCCCATTGCTAACTAGTGCCTTGCCCATAGCCAGTGCTTGCTGAATGAGCCATTCAGTAGTCAGGAGAAACCAGCCTTTAAGAGGTGGCAAAACTGCAAAAAAGAAAAGGGGGGCATCACTCTCCATTTGGGATGTATATGGACTGCTATGTGCTATGGTGGGAGGTCAACAGACTTGCATTTAAGGGCTGGTTTTGGTTCTGGACAATGGAGTAATTCAAATGGAAAAGTGAGCTTCAACCCTGAGAGAGCACGTCACACCCACTAGGATGGCTAGACTCAGACAGACAGACTACAGCAAGTGTTGGTGAGGAGGTGGAGACACTGGAACCCTCATACCCTGCCGGTGGGAAGGCAAAATGGGGCAGCCCCTTTGGAAAACAGTCTGGCAGTTCATCAAACCATTAAACATAAAGTTACCAGATGACTCAGCAATTCCACTCCTAGGTATCAACCCAAGAGAAATGAAAACCTACATCCACACAAAACCTGGCACACAAATGTTCATAGTTGCATAGTCAAAATAGCCAGCAGGTGGAAACAACCCAAATGTCCATCAGTTGAAAAATGGATAAATAAAATGTGGTCTATCATACAATGGAATATTATTTGGCCAGAAATAAAAAGGAATGAGATGCCGATCCATGCTGTGACATGGATGGACACTGAAAACATCAGGCTAAGTGAAATGATCAGGCACAAAGCACCACAGATTGCCTGATTCCATTTACATGACATGCCCTGAATAGGCAAATCCACGGAGACCGCAGCCAGGCTGAGGGTGAGGTGTTTGGAGGGAAAGGGAAAGTGACTGCTGGCAGGTCCAGGATTTCTTTGGGGAGTGATGAAAATATCCTGGAATTAGATAGAGGTGATGATTGTGATGATTGTGCATTTCTGTGAATATACTAAAGACCATTCAATTGTACACTTTAAATGGGTGAATTATATGGTATGTATATTATCTGTCAATAAAGCTGTTAAATTAAAAAAAAAAAAAAGTAAGCCTCAGCTTGCCTCATCATCCTAGTTGAAGCAATGAGCTACACAGCTATGAACTTGGCACTGGAAAACTCAACATTTCAGGTCTGGAGAGAACTGCCAGAAACTTCCACAATTAAAATTATTCATGCTAAAAGTTCTGATTTGAGGAGGAGGAGAAGAAAAGTTACCCATGTGTAACACATTTCATTATCTGTGTTCAGATTCAAGTTTGCCAAGCGTGCATTACTTTTAGAGTCACGCAGCAACCAAAGGCTTCTTTGCCATCTATCATTTAATTCTCCCCATAGCCACGAAGTGGAAGCAGTGAATGACAGGCAGATGTGACTGAGCTCAAGCAGTTGGCTTATTTCATTTAAAGATCCTTGGAGGGAAGCGGCTGTGGCTCAATCAGTAGGGCTCCCGTTTACCATATGGGAGGCCCCGGGTTCGGTTCCCGGGGCCTCCTGGTGAGGGCAGGCCCGCCCGCACGGCGTGGTTAGCTGACCCGGTGAGCGCAGGCAGCAAGGGGGGGATAGATGAATAAATAAATAAAATCTTTAAAAAATAAAAAATAAAGATCCTTGGAATTTGTACAACTTTCTGTGCTTTGCCCCTAAATTAAGTGTTATTTTGATATTTACACCTTAAGTCTTATGGGGGAAAATTATATGCAACATGGCCTCATTTATTCTTTTAAAGAAAAATCAGTGGCATGTTTTCTTCGTGTTTTAGTGTTTATGCATGTTGATATTAGCTTCAAAAGATTCCATTAGGAGAATTCCATGACCCTTCACTTTTATTCAGTACTCTTAAAAAAGGAAAGTGCACCCATAGTATTATTTCATTATAGCTTGTGATTCTAGACAATATTTGCATCGATTTGCCCACAGAATCTCTCGGCTTTAGAGGAGAGTGCAGTAGGAAGCAGTTTATCCGCTCTGTTGGCGTTGCAGCAACGAATAAAACAAGTCAATAAAGTCACTTCTATATGGTAAAATTTTTTTTTCCTCTTGATCAGTGATTTTATGACCTCGAGGTCACAGCTATTGAAAAATTTTATGGTATTTTGATAAATTCTCTGTGTCAACTCCATATTACAAGATCTTTCATTTCTTCAATTAAACAAGTGAAAATGGATACCAGCTGCGCTCTCATATTCGTTACGTCAATGAAGTCCATTATAATTACACCGTGCTGTTGAAAACTGGCATGCCAGGAAACTGATGGACTGTTTTAGGTCAACCGTTTCATAAAATACCAGCCACTGATCAAGCTGTTCCACAGGATCTAAGGCACCGACGGATAGAAAAAAAGAGACTTTCCATGTCACGTCTTTTCCTTCTTGTTTTGCCAGGCTGTCAAAAGAGTAAGATGTATTTACTATAAGTATCTTACTTATACATGTGAGTATGTATAAGTAAGATACTTATATCTTTTTTTTTTTTTTTTTTTACCGGGAGGTCCCAGGGATCTCTTCCATATGGGAGAAGGATGCCCAACCATTTGAGCCACATCCGTCCCTGATACTTATATCTTTTAAGCATATTTGTAAGTAAGGAAATAACTTGAAAAAAATTTAAACAATTATAGTCTTTGAACTATAACTCTAGAGAAAAGATGTGAAAGTATTCCAAAAGAGATTTCATCCAGATTCAATTATAAATCATATTATGATATTTATTTATTTTTTAAAGATTTATATTTTAAATTTATTTATCCCCCCTTTGCTGCTTGTGCTCTCTGTGTCCATTTGATATGTATTTTTCTGTGTTTGCTTGTCTCCCTTTGTTGCGTCATCTTGCTGTGTCAGCTCGCCGCGGCGCGTGGGCCGGCTTGCCTTCACCAGGAGGCCGCGGGAATCGAACCCAGGACCTCCCACATGGTAAACGGGAGCCCAACCAATTGAGTCACAGCCACCTCCCACGTTATGATATTTAAAACAATTATTCTATGGTTAGAAGTACTGACATAGAGAAGTATGGACAATGGTTTTAACACCATTTTTAAATTTATTAACTCATTGGGCAAGAAAGTAAAGTTCTTAAGGAGTGAGAAATCAGGAACTAAAGATTCCAGTTCTGGTTCCAAGACTCAGCTCAGGTCCTTAGCCTCTGCAGATCCTTTATCTACTTACTTACGCGTGAGTGCGCGTCTGCTATTAGAATGTTTAAGATGGAGCCAGGAGACTTCCGGGAAGATGGCGGACTAGTAAGACACGGGAATCTCTTCTCCAGAAAAATAGCTGGAGGACAAGCTGAAACAGCCCCGAAAAAGATCTTCTAGGGTTTAGGACAGCAGGTGAAGGCTGCACACCACCCAGAGGACAGAGGGACAGAAGAGGGAAATGCCGACTACAGAACCATGAGTTGGAAAGTAGCAGCTTCTGCTGCTGCCGGCACCCTCCCCCACACTCCTCAGAATTCTCGGGCCCCTGGGCCTGCGACCACAGACAAAGGGGGCTCCAGGGATCTGCCACTCCCGGAAAGGGGAGAGAGAGGGACACAGCCTGAGGCTGACTCAGGTTCTGACCTGAAATTTGGGCTGCAGAGCCCCACGGACCCTTCCACAGTTGCCCTGGGGCCTAGGAAGGACTGGAGAAATCCGACCCTGGCAACCTCCCTCTCTTCTAGCCTGGACTAATAATTGTTGAGGACACCACAGGAGAGGGGAGAGAGAGCCTGGGGCTGACCCTGCTTTGGACTCCCAGGTTTGGTCTGCCCTGTCCCGAGAGCCCTTCCAGGCCGGGTGGGGCTGCGCCATTGTTTGCCTTGGAGCCTGCAAGGGGCTAAAGATATACAAACCTCCCAATCTCCTCCTCTACTAACAGGGACTGATTGTTGAGGACTCAGAGGGGAGTGGAAAGATTTCCTAGCTGGGAAAAGGGGGGCGCTACGAGAGAAGTCTGGAGAACTGTCTCAGAGAGTTTGAATCACAGGGCTCCTAGCCCCCAGACAGGAAGCTCCATCACATTGATCTGGCCTGTGTCACAACAAATACGCTCCGACCAGGCATTGAATTGAGAGCTGCCAACATGCGCCATCTCCTGGCCGACCAAGGAAGTGCACATAAGAAAATTAATAAGTAAGAGAGGCTTTTCCTGGCCTCTATAGCTTCCCTGGCCCTGTGGGCATGAACCCATTTGTGAAAAGGACCTGGGAAGATCCTATTGGAAGGAAGATGGGCCTCGAGCCAATGTGGACCAAGTCCTTATGAGCAGAGAGAAGTCGGGTCCAGTCAGTTAGGAGAGGCCAGAGGAGGAGATGAGCAGACAGATGGCACAGGCCGGGGATTGCGGGAAAGCCAGCCCTGGAGCACCCCAGGCCTTGAGGTGTGCAGGGCCTCCCCAGCCCCTTGATTTTGGGCTCTCACCTCCCGAACAGTGAGGGACAGTGAATTCCTGTTGATGCCAACCCATTATGTGGTGTTCGTCACAGCAGCGCCGGCAGACTAAGACACCATCCCTCAGAGAGCTGCTTCTCCGATGGATCAAACCAAAGTTCTGCATCTGACCGTCGTAGACGGACGCGGGTCACTGTCGCCCACCTGAGCCAATCCCGTGGCCAGAGGTTCGGGGAGCACTGACTACCTCAGGTCCACTTCAAACGCCCAGGTGAGGGTGGGGGAGACAGTCTCCAAAACCCATGGATTCAAAAGAAGCCTGGGCTCCTTCCGCGAGGCTGAGGGACACCAAGAGGCAAAACCCGCCCGTGTGCCCTGCCTCCTCTAGACAAAGGCCTTAGCACTGGGTAACTCGGGAAGAAGCAGGGCATGGAGCAGGATGTGCTTTGGACTCAGACGGCATCGTCTGGGTTAGGTTCGGATACCAACAGAGCCGGCTGCCTACATCTCAGGGCCCAGGTCACAATGGAAGTACAGGGCCCCTGTGCAAGAGCAGAGAGTGAAAGTAAATGTGGGGCCCTGTCTGCAGAGTCCACGCCCGTGAAGCCGGCACTGGCTGCAAATAATGCAGGAGAAACCACCCAGGGACTTAAACAGGATCGAAGCCGATTTCTTTCTCATGCAGAGGTCCACGGGGAGGCCCCCTAAGGCTGCTGGGCAAAGCTCCCGGGCAGCCAAGCTCTCTCCGGCTCGCTGTTCTGCCGTCCCTGGGATTCGGCCCATCCTTGTGGTCCAAGCTATCCCATCTGGGTCCTCGGCAGTGGATGGAAGAAGGGAAGGGACAGGGCCTGGAAGCACTGCACAAGCCCTGGGTTTACTTCTCCCAGTGCAGGCTTTGCTAGCCACCTGGCCTCGTGTCGCTTCCAGGGAAGCTGGTGGCAGGCGCCCAGTGGAAACTCAAGCATCTGTGGTTCCCGAGCGGATGGGTGGACGTGGAGGGGTGTGTGGTCAGCAAACAGCTCTGGCCATACCGATGGCCTGAGTTTGAATCCCATGTCCAGGCTTTCCAGGTCAGTGATTTGGGGTCATTTGCTTGGCTGGTTTTAATCTGGGTCCTCTCAGCTTCAGTTAACCTATAAAATGAAAATAGTGCTTTCTCTTGCGGTATGTAAAAGGAGCTGCGGAAAGTCCAGGGGTGAGTGGGCAGTGAGGGGCAGCAAGAGGAATGCAGTCAGAGAGGAAGGTGGGGGCAGGTGAGGAATTTAATCCAAGGGAGCCGGGGTCGGAGGAGCGTGTGTGGAGTGGGGAGCGGCATCCCATGTGTCTTTCCTAAACATGTGCTTGACTCCGCCGCCGGGCTATGAGCCTCCTGAGAGCAGGACAGCACCTGCTGTGGGGTTTTTTTGTTTTGTTTTTTTTTTTTTCTACCTGGTTGCGTCATCGTCTTTTGGTGCGTCAGTTTTGTGCAGAGACCTGTGCCTCTCCTCGCAGGTCTGGGACGCCTTTTTTTCTTTTTTTACCAGGAGGTCCCGGGGATCGAACCCTGGCCCTCCATATCCTAAATGGGAGCGCAATTGCTTGAGCCACAGCCACATCCCCCCACTGTGTTTCATCTCGTTGATTCCCAGCTCCTGGCGGGGCACGTGGCACGTCCCAGGTGCCCCGTCAGTGTTTGCTGAATATCCAGATGGACAGGCTGTTCTGGCCAGGATGCTCAAGTGGCACCATAGACCTGCCTCTCCCCTGATGGGCCACAGAGGAAGCGCAACAGGAGCCCGCAAGAAGCCCTTGGGGAGCCGGGGGCTGTTTGGAGCCATGTGGTGTAGGGCAGGAGGGTAAGAAGGAAGGAACTGTGAGTCCTGCTTTTGCTTCTCCCCCACTGTGCAGGACGGGACTAACCTTACCCAAAGAAGGGCGTGGCCCTTCCCCAGCTCCTGCAGGTCACCTCTCGGCCCTCGGCGTGTCCAGCCTGATAAGGGTCCCTGCTGGCAGTGGGGTTGACGGAGGGGCTCCTGGGCCACGTGGCACCAGCTCAGCCTCTGGAGGGAATGGAGACCAAGCCACGCAGCAGGCAGCCACGTCCACACGACCAACCTGCAAAAAACCACAAACACCGAGGCTAACGCGAGAGTCACTGGTTGGCAACACTACATACGGGTTGTCACACGCTGTTTCTGGGTGAAACAAGCTCTGTTGGCATGACTCCGTGGGAAAAGGACAACCAGGAGCTCGCCCCTGGACTCTCCTGGACCCCGCCCCATGCGTCTCTTGCTTGACTGGTTTTCATCTGGATCCTCTCTCTATAAAACACCATGGTAATGATGGGGTTTCTGAGTTCTGTGAGTCTTTCTAGTGTATTCCAGAACCTGGGGGGAGTCGTGCGGACCTCCCAAATTTGTACGCACTACTGCCTTTGGACAGGCGGGGCCAGTTTCCCCCTTCCCTGAGACCACCCAGACTTCTGGCACAGGTTTCCTTGAGAGTAATGTCAGGCAGCACTTGGGAGACATAGGCAGAGCAGGTGAGCTGAGTTACCCTGGGCAATTGCTTTCCTGTCTCTCTGTCAAATCCCAGGCTGGAACATGAAAACCTAAGACATTATTCCTCCTAAGTCTGCTTCTCCCTGGTGGAGAGGTAGTGATAGCGTTGCCTGATGGGGTGGAGAAGGAACTTGGTTTCCCAATACCTGGAGATCACCATCCCAAGGCTGGTCCCCCTCCCCCACCCTCTGTCTTTCCCCGTATACATTGTACAACAGAAGGCTATATACCCCAGGGAAGCCAGGCTCACAGGTCAGGACAACAATACATTTGAGGAGTATAACCATTACAAGAGAAAAACAGGGAAGCGGCTGTGGCTCAATCAGTAGGGCTCCCGTTTACCATATGGGAGGCCCCGGGTTCGGTTGCCGGGGCCTCCTGGTGAAGGCAAGCCCGCCCGCACGGCGTGGTTAGCTGACCCAGCGAGCACAAGCAGCAAGGGGGGGATAAATGAATAAATAAATAAAATCTAAAAAAAAAAAAAAAAAGAGAAAAACAATGTCCTGGGTTACAGAATCCAGCAGAAGCAGAAGCTATGCACCCCAGAAAAATGTTCTTGGTCTTAAGCCATCCCTGTGGGTGTGAACCCACTGTAAAAAAGATCTGTTGATGAGGTGACTTCAGTTAAGGCGTGGCCTAACTCAGTCAGGATACGTCTTACTCCCATTCCTGGAGGCCTTACAGAAAAGGCCACAGGAGGCAGCGAGGACCTGGAAGTCACGGAACCCAGAAGAGAAAGGAGAAGACACTGCCATGTGCATTGCCATGTGATGGGAAAGCCAAGGAACCCCAAAGATTGCCAACTGGCAGAAGTCACCAGCCCATGGAGGAAGCAAGCCTTCTAACCTCTGACACTGAGAGCCAATCAATTCCTGTTGTTGGGCCAGCTCATTTTATGGTATTTTTGTTTTAGCAGTTGAGCCACTAAAATACTTGGGAATAAACTTAACAAAAGAAGTGCAGCAACTCTACAAACAATTACTGGGTCCAGTGCCCTGTTTTGAGCAACCAGCAGGACAATCCTAACAATCCAGGTCAAGCCAAGAATCAAAGAGCTGTGGTAACCCACAGCCTCCTGCCACTAAATCCCTACAAAAGAGAAAGAAATCGAGCATCTGAGTAAACTACATCCTAATCAGATGCCTAGATATCAGCAAAAAATTATGAACCATAGTAATAAAATAGAAGACATATCCCAAGAAAAGAAATACATCAAAGTCCCAGAAGAGATGCAGAATTTGAGAGAACTAATCAGCAAGATGCTCACAAATTTCCAAAATCAAACTAATGAGTTGAAAGACAATATAGTTAAAGAGATAAATGACATCAGGAAGACACTGAGTGAATGCAAAGAAGAATTTGAAATCCTGAACAGAAAAGTAACAGAGCTCATGGGAATGAAAGACACAATAGTTGAGATCAAAAACACATTTGAGGGAAATGGATGTGGCTCAAGAGGTTCGGCGTCCGTCTACCATATGGAGAGACCGGGGTTCGATCCCCGGTACCTCCCGGTAAAAAAAAAAAAAGAAAAACACATTTGAGGCATACAACAGCAGACTCGAAATGATAGAAGAAAGAATAAGTGATACGAAAGACAGAACAGCTAAAATTAAAGAGAGAAACGAAGTACAAGATGTGTACACTGAAAACTACAAAACATCACTGAAAGAGTTTAAAGAAATGGAAAGACATCCCGTGTTCATGGATTAGAAGATTTAATATTGTTAAAATGGATATACTTCCCAACTTGATCTACAGATTCAATGCAATCCCTTTCAAAATCCTAGTTTGTTTTATTTTTCCCAAATCTGACAAGCTTGTCCTAAAATTCATATGGAAGTGCAAGAGGTCCTGAATATCAAAAAACAAAACAAAACAAAACAAACAAACAAAAAACCTTGGAAAAGAAGAACAAAGTTGAAGAACTCACATTTCCTGATTTCAAAACTTACCACAAAACTGAAGTGTGGTACTGGCATAAGAATAGATAGCTTGGTCAATGGAATAGAATTGAGGGTTTGGAAATAACTAATACAGTTAGGTCAATTGATTTTTGAGAAGGATACTAAGGTAATTCAATAGGGAAAGAATAGCCTTTTCAACAAATGGTGCTAGGAAAACTAGACATCTATAGGCAAAACAGTAAAGTTGAATCTCTAGTTCATATCACATACAAATATTAAGTCAAAATGGATCAAAGATCTAAATGTAAGAGCTAAAACTACAAAATTTTTAAAAGATAGACATCAATATTTGTGACCTTAGGTTAAGCGAAGCTTACTTAGATATGACACCAAAATCACAAGCAACCAAAGGAAAAAATAGATACACTGGATTTCATTAAAATTTGTGCATCAAAGGATACCATCAAAAAAATTAAAATACATCCCACACAATGGGAGAAAACTTTTGCAAATCATATATCTGATAAGGGACTTATATCTGGACTCTATAAAGAACAATTGTAATTCAAAGGGTAAAGACGCAATGGAATAGTATTTTCAAAAAATTAAAGGAAGTAACTTAAAATTTAGAATTTTATATCCAGCTAAATTGCTTGAGTGCTTTCAAATATGAAGACATGATAAAAATGTTCTTAAGAAATTCAAGGCCTTAATAAAAAAATAAAAAAATAAAATAAAAATAAATAAATCTTAAAAAAAAAGAAAAGAAAAGAAATTCAAGGCCTCAGAAGCTCTGCCATACAATACCCACACAAAAGAGTGTGGGACGAAGTACTTGAGTAAGAAAAAAGAAACCACAGGAGAAGCTGCAAGAGGTATATGAAGTAAAAACACTAAAATTCCTTGGGGGAAGCGGCTGTGGCTCAATCAGTAGGGCTCCCATTTACCATATGGGAGGCCCCGGGTTCGGTTCCTGGGGCCTCCTGGTGGGGGCAGGCCCGCCCGCACGGCGTGGTTGGCTTAACCAGCGAGCACAAGCAGCAAGGGGGGGATAAATGAATAAATAAATAAAATCTTTAAAAAACAACAACAACAACAATAAAATTCCTTGGAAAATGTTGTTGCTATCCTTAAGAAATCTCTAAACCAGAGAAAAATAGAAAATATACCCAGAGTAAGGCATGATTAAAAGTTATCGGGGGGAAACAGATAGGACTCAAGCAATTGGGCTCCTGTCTACCATATAGGAGGTCCAGAGTTCGATTCCCAGGGCCTCCTGGTGAAAGGCAGGCTGGCCCACACAGCGAGCTGGCCCACGCAGGAGAGCTGGCACAGCAAGATGATGCAACAAAAAGAGATACAGAAGAGAGACAATAAGACACACAGCAGACCAGGGAGCTGAGGTGGTACAAGAGACTGAGCGCCTCTCTCCACTCCGGAAGGTCCCAGGATCGGTTCCCGGTGCTGCCTAAAGAGAAGATAAGCAGACACAGAAGAACACACAGAGAGCAGACAGCGAGCGCAAAACAATGGGGGGGGGCGATAAATAAATAAATAAATCTTTTTTTTTTTAAAGTTATTGAGAAGCAGATGTGGCTCAGGCAGTTGAGCACCTGCTTCATGGGAGGTCCTGGATTCACTCCCTGGTGCTTCCTAAAAACAAACAAACAAACAAAAAGCAAATAACAAGCAAACAAACGAAAAAGTCAGCTCAGGGGAAAAAGCCAACTCAGGGGAGCCAATGTGGCTCAGTGGTTGAATACTAGCTTCCCACATATGAGGTCTAGGTTCAACCCCTGGCCCTGGTATGTCCAAAATAAAAAATGTTATTGGTGTAGGGGACCAGATGTAGCTAGTGGTTGAGCACCTGCTTCCCACGTACGGAGTCCTGGGTTCAATCCTGGTACCTCCTAAAAAAAAAAAAAACATTTATCGGTGTAATTAAAATTATCGACATAACAGGGTGGGGTTAGACCAAGGGATGAGAGTGGGTTAAATTCTTGTCTTAATATGAGGAGAGATGAAGATTTCAATTTTTAAAGAGAGATAGGATTAAAAAGAAATAAAAAGAGTGGGATAAACTAAAATAATATAATAGTAGGAACAGGTCCAAGTATATCAATAATCACAATTATTGTACATGGACAAAATTCACCAGTGAAAAGACAAAGATCAACAGATTAGTAGGTTTTTAAAGTCCAGATAAATGGGTAAATATGATCTTTTAGATATGTGCACATCCTAGAAATATATAATTGTGAAATTCAACCCTAATAGGCATTGAAAATATCCGGACCCTAATGAAAGAGTTTTGGGGGCTGGGAGAATAAAATATACCTCCTGGATCAGGGGTTGCCAAAGTATGTCCTGTGGATGAAATCTGGCCTGCTGCCTGTTTTTCTGGTGAGCCATACAATGATTTATACTTTCTTTAATTAGTAGACATTTTTTAGAGTAGTTTTAGGATTATGAACATCTGCATCAGTGATGAACCAATATTGATCATTATAATTAACTTAAGTCCATAGTTCCTATTAGTGCTTTGTGTTGTACAGTTTTAGGGGTTTTGACTAACGCATTGTGTCACTTTTCCACCATTACAATATCATACAGAATAGTTTCACTACCCAAAAAATACCCCAGGCTCCACATTTTCATTCCTTCCCTCCCCCTGAATCCCTAGGAACCACTGATGGGTTTTACATTTTTTAATGGTTGAAAAGCAAATCAAAAGAAGAAGAATATTTCGTTACATGTGAAAATGATAGGAAATTCAAATTTCCGTGTCCATAAAGTTTTAATGGAACACAGCCAGCCTTTCCACGTTCGTACTGGTTATGGTTGCTTTTGAGCTGCGGTGGCAGAGTTGAGCCGTTTAACAGAGACCAGGTGACCCGCTAAGTCTAAAACATTTACTATCTGGCCCGTATAGAAAAAGTTTGCCGGCCCCTGTTCTTGATCTTCTCTAGGCATAAAAGATATTCCTGTGGTTTGAGATGCGCTGGCATGGAGCACGGCGGCCAGCATCTGACGGAAATCTTAGCTTTGTGAGGGTTCAAATGCTGCGAAATCTCAGTAAATAACAATTAACCATCAGAAATTACGACATGCTCTACTGGCGAATCTTCTCCAGGAAACGCTTTTATGATTTGATCATAGAAATCAGTGGAAACTGGGAATCGTTTTACATCCAACATGGCTGAAATGCAGCCATAATATAAAATGGGGAAAACCTGCGTTTGAGGGGACTGCGTGGCAGGCAGTGTGTTTTACAAAAGCGGCGCAGATCTGTGGGAGGGAGACAGGAATGGAGTGAGCTGTGACCCTCTGGAGCCTTGCTTTGCTCTCCTTGTAAATGATGGCTCTGGGGTGCCAGCAAAAGGAGGGTGAGTGCAAGTCGGAGCTCATGCTGAAAGTTCGGGGTCTTGCTGCTGGACATTTTGCCAGAGAAGCTGTGGCTGTGGGCGTTTGAGAAGCACGGTGAAAGTGCTCCTTAAGAACCTAGGGACATTCTACCAAAAAGCCCACCGTGAAAATAGCAATGAGATAGGGCACAGTTATTTTGTGTCTAGAGTTGGTAACACCTGGGTTTTCACGGTGTTTCATTTTATGCAGACACGTGATCTTATGTCGTTATGGCGGCCGCTATAAGAACTACACCTCAGAAGCACTAGGTACCCCACAAAGGGTGAAATCCCCCCAGATCTTTATCATTGCCAGGCTTCAGACTCACTCTGGGACCTTATTATTATTTTTTTATTTTTATTTTTATTTTTTTTGAGGTACCAGAGGCTAGGGATTGAACCTGGGACCTCACATGTGGGAAGCTGGAACTCAACCACTGAGCCACATCGGCTCCCCTGAGTTGTTGTTGTTTTTTGTTTCTTTACTTGTTGTTTGTTTCTGTTTTTTAGGAGGCACCAGGAACCAAACCCAGGACCATCCATGTGGGAAGCAGGCGTTCAACTGCTTGAGCCACATCCACTCCCCATCTGGGACCTACTCTGGCTTTCATTGCCTTTTGCACTTACCCTTAAATGTTAGATGCAACTTGTTCCTGACTTCGTTTCTTGCCACACCTTTAGGGCAACAAGTTGTTGTTTCATTAAAAATCCGGTCAAACAACGGCACTGCTGTCTACCTATTCTGTGATACCACAACTGGGCTTTAATACTCGGTGACTGAGAAACCATCAACGTTTACTCCTTCTTCCTTATTCTCTTTTTTGGCCAATTCCTATCATTTTCAGGAACACTTGAAGAGTATATAGAATATAACCTCATTTTGCATAAAGGGAAGGTGTATGAGCTATCTATGGCTGCGTAACAAAACTTAGCAGACTGAAACAACACACACTTGTTATCTCACCATTTCTGTGGTTCAGGAATCTGGGCCCGGCTCATCTGGGCCCTCTGCTTGGGGTCTTTTATATGGCCGGGGTCTCACCTGAAGGCTCCTGTGGTTGAAGGTGGCATTCAATTCCTTGAGCGCTGTTGGACTGAGGGCCTCCGTTCCTCGCCATGGGGCCCCTCCAGCACAGCAGCGTGTGAAGGCTGAGAAGGAACAGAGCCTGCTCGCCAGGCAGAAATCACTGCCTTCTGTAACCTCGGCAGGAAGTGCCACCCTCCAACCCGGCCACGCTCTGGTTCAGAAGCAAGTTGCTAGTCCAGTGCGCGGGGAGGTTATTATAGAAAAGCACAAACGCAGGCAGCGCAGCCTCCCTGGGAACCATCTCAGAGGCCGCCTGCGGCAGAAGGATATGCACATTTAATCGCTGGATTTTCTATGGAGAATTTCTGGCAAAACACATTAGAAATTGTCGGTAGTAGTTACTCTGGAAATGGGACTAGGGGATTGGAGAGGATGGGAAAGGGGCCCTTTACTTTCCACTTTACGCTTTGCTGAATTGCTTCACTTTTTAACCATGAACGTGGATTATTTTAATTTAAAAAGGAAAAAAAGGCACTCAAGGCTATTTTCCAATAATTGTAAACTTTTAAAAAGCAGTCTAGATTCAAAGAATAAAAATTAGTGAACCCAATTCACGACAGTGCACAAATTAACTAAAAGTGTAGAAATGTCAGTAAATATTTTAGCAGTAGTGTTTTTGTAAAATCGTTAAAACAGAATTATCTTTCCAAAATACCAAAAAGGGAGAACACGTCTCCCAAGTCTCGTGTGCTTTGCTGGCCGCCAAGTCGCCAATCACTCCTTGGCGCGGGAGCTCAGAGCCGGACTAGAAGGAACCAGCGAGCATCTCCTGGGCCAGTCCACAGGGTCTCAGCAGGTCAGTGAGCACAGACACCCAGGAGTCCAGCTCTCCTGGACACTGCTTTGATTCTTAGGGCGCCTCTGAATTAATGGCTGCTTCGGCTCTGTAAGGGACCCACCTGGACTTTCTCTTTCTCCCCCAAGCCTCGGCCTTTCTCAAACAGCCACCGCCTGGGCCCTGAGGTTGCCAGATGAAATACAGGACACCCAGTGCATCCCAGGCCATCTCTGGGTCCTACTTATATGTAAAAAGCACTCGTTTATCTGAAGCTCAAATGCAGCCCGGCCCCCGGGGTTTCATTTGCTAAGCCTGGCAGCCCTCCACCTGCCCTCCAGGTGGCCTCTGGCTCTCCAGCAGGGGAGGTTTGCGCAGAGGGCCTCAGCTGGGCGCGGTGTTGGCCTTCAGGGGAGACGCAGGGGTCAGGGCTGCTGTGCAAAGTCCTCCGATGCACGGGGCGCCCCCCACTCCCCTGTAAAGGCTGACCCGGTTCAAAGGTCGGAAGTGCTGCGGTGAGCAGACCCTGCCTCCCTGCTGCTCTCCCTTCTCTTCCTTCTGGCCTCAGTGGGAGCTCCCGGGCTCAGGTGGGCTCAGAGAACCATCACCTGAGCAGGGGGAGGCGTTGTACCTGGGTGTGCACATGGGCTGGGGTGGGGTGGAGTTTCCGGGGTTTCTCCCCACGGAGTCGCTCGCATCTCCCAGCCACGCTTACTGCAAGCTCCTACTTGTTTCTCTTCAACTAGCTCCCATAAAGGCCCACGCAAAGATCAAGCAGTTAAAAGAACTTGCAAATAGAAAATGATTTAGGGGTCCTGACACTAAATATAATTGCCTTGTTCCCTTTTTAATTAATAAAGATATTTTACTAATACCCCTGTCTGGAACATTTTACTGTGGTTAATGTTCCCAGAGAGAATCAATTCAAAATTCGCTGATAGCACAAATAGTGGGTCCCAATAGTATCTAATAACTCACAAAGCCATTTGTTCAGGATTAACCCAATTTTCCTCTGAAAGCGCGTGTCGTTTTCCTCCATACTGTATGCTTTGTAGACAAGTTTTAGTCACTTGTTTCTCTTTTTTTTTTTTTTTGCCTCTTAAAAATTTGTTATAGTTTATTTAAAAAGCCTAGCGAGAAAATCTCAATCTTCTGTGATGATCACAGCCACACTACAAAGTCCAGCGCCCCACTAATGCCACATGCCATTACGACTGACGAAATGACTAATACTTATGTGGCCTTCAAACAAGACTATGAAAAGTGAAAAAAGAAGACCCGTAATTTGATTTTATTTGGTCGAACTAGAAGCAATAAAAATAGGACTCCATCAAGGTATGAATTATTCTTTTCCTTCACCCAATAGCTGCCCTTGCTGGAACTGCAGGCTGGGTGAGAAGCAATGGCGTTTAAAATGGTAGGAATGCATGTGCTAAGGCAGTGACGCAGTATTTAATCTAAATGCTCACTATGACACTCTAGTAAATTATTGTTAATCTCTTTGCTGACTTTCTGGTTTAGGATTCAGAGGTGGGCAAATTATTTAGGTGTCAGAAAGCCATGAGGCCTTTTTTCTTTTAAGAATCTAAGCACATATTTAATAAAGAAAATGACCAATAATTTACTAATCCAGCGCTCTGGAAATTGAAGGTCAGTTCCCTACATTTGAACCTTCAATAACCTCTCAAACCGGAGTGATTATTGTTTTTAAAAATTCGGCTTTGATTTTATTTGCACCGGATGGGGGAAGGGACAGTAAAAGTTTTAAGCCTTTATTGATCAGATTTGCATTTAGACTGGTGTATTTGTCAGGGTTCTCTAGGGAAACAGAATCAACAGGAGGTATCTGTAAATAGTAAGAGATTTTATAAAATTCTCTCACGTGACTGTGGGGACGCACAAGTCTGAATTCCACAGGCAGGCTGCAAACCAGGGGCTCCGATGAAGGTTGTTGATGAGTTCCCAGGAGATGCTGGCTGTCCGAAGTCAAGCTGGAATATTCCCCCTGAATGCTGAAATCACTTCCCCTTTTAAGGCATTCAACTGATTGGATAAAACGTCACTCATTGCTGAGAGCAATATCCCCGGCTGATTATAGATATAATCAGCCATATATGCAGTAAACTCACTGGTGACTAAAGTCCATAAATGTCCTTGTATTACAGTCAGCCCAGTGCTTGCTGGACAAAACAACTGGGCACAATTACCTGGCCAAGTTGACACATTAGCCTCACCATCACAACTGGTAATTCTGGCTGAGCACGAAGGATAGCTTCGTGACCCTGGGCGAGTTGCTTAACCCCTCTTTACCCTAGTATGCTCAACTGTAAAATGGGAATAAAAGTAGAGCACGCTGCAGTGTTCTTGAGAAGAGTAGATGCGCTAGCTCATGAAAGCATGTCACCCAGTAGGCATTAATTGTTAAGTAATGCTTTTATTTTTATGTGAGATAAAAGCAAACACAGCAGCCCACCGGGTGCGGGGGGATGGCCGGGGGCCGTGGATGTGGGCAAGCTGAGAACACTGGGGATGACAGGAAACGGAGGACAGGGATGCTTCTCCGCGGCCGCTTTCTCTTCTCAGACAATTCCACTCCGAGCTCTGTCACTTTTCTGTTCAGGATTTCACATTCTTCTTTGCGTTTGCTCAATATCTTCTTTTTTTTTTTTTTTTTTTAGAAAATAAACTTGCTCTTTAATAGGGGGTGGAAGGACAGGCCGCTGGGCAGGAATGGGAGAAGAGTGTCAAAAGCGCAGCCCTTTGCGGGCCAAGTCAGCCCAGGCCTCCTGGATCTGGCTCTGCAGCTCGTGGGCAGCATCCGCGCAGGCGTGAAAAGTGGCCACGCGCTAACCCACAGTGCCCAGAGCATAGCAGCCGGCGGACACCAGCAAGTAGGCGGGCAGCGGCCACAGGACCTCTGGGCAGGCCGAGGGCAGCTCTAGGCCCAGGGCTCCCACGGTCAGGGCCGCCCAGGTGGAGCCCAGGAGCGCTAATCCCCACAACCACTGCGCTGGCGTCGCCATGGTCCCTCTTGGCCGCGCATCTTTCCTTCCCCCTCAATGTCTTCTTGATGTCATTGATCTCTTTAACTATATTCTCTTTCATCTCATTAATTTGATTTTGGAAATGTGTGCTCATCTCACTGATTAGTTCTCTCAAATTCTGCATCTCTTCTGGGACTTTGCTGTATTCCTTTTCTTGGGCCATGTCTTCTATTTTCTTAGTATGGCCCGTAATTTTTTGTTGGTGCTTAGGCATCTGGTTAGTTTGTATTTTACTTAGATGCTCTATCTCTTTCTCTTTTATGGGGTTTTAGTGGCAGGAGGCTGTGAGTTACCACAGCTATTTGATTTTTGGCTCAACCATGATTGTTAGGATTGTCCTGCCAGTTGCTCAAAACTGGGCACTGGACCCAGTATTTGGTTGTAGAGTCGTTTCCTAGGGCCTTGGGCAGGGAGGCTATAGAGGCCAGGAAAAGCCTCTCTTACTTATTAATTTTCTTACGTGCACTTCCTTGGTCTGCCAGGAGATGGCGCTCATTGGCAGCTCTCAGTTCAATGCCTGGTTGGAGCGTATTTGTTGTGACACAGACCAGATCAATGTGATGGAGCTTCCTGTCTGGGGGCTGGGAGCCCTGTGATTCAAACTTTCTGAGACAGTTCTCCAGACTTCTCTCGTAGCGCCCCCCTTTTCCCAGTTAGGAAATATTTCCACTCCTCTCTGAGTCCTCAACAATCAGTCCCTGTTAGTAGAGGAGGAGATTGGGCGGTTTGTATATCTTTAGCCCCTTGCAGGCTCCAAGGCAAACAATGGCGCAGCCCCACCCGGCCTGGAAGGGCTCTCGGGACAGGGCAGACCAAACCTGGGAGTCCAAAGCAGGGTCAGCCCCAGGCTCGCTCTCCCCTCTCCCGTGGTGTCCTCAACAATTAGTCCAGGCTAGAAGAGAGGGAGGTTGTGACGGTCGGATTTCTCCAGTCCTTCCTACGCTCCCAGGGCAAACCACCGTCTGGTCCCACCTGGCCTGAAAGGGCCCCTTAGGCTGTGTCCCTCTCTCTCCCCTTTCCAGGAGTGGTAGATCCCTGGAGCCCCCTTTGTCTGAGGTCGCAGGCCCAGAGGCCCGAGAATTCTCAAGAGTGTGGGGGAGGGTGCCGGCAGCAGCAGAAGCTGCTGGTTCCAACTCAGGGTTCTGTTGTCGCGATTTCCCTCTTTTGTCCCTCTCTCCTCTGGGTGGTGTGCAGCGCTCCGTGTCTCTTTTTGTTGCGTCATCCTGCTGCAGTACTCCGCGTGGGCCGGCTCACCATGCAGGCCAGCTTGCTTTTCACCAGGAGGCCCTGGGAATCGAACTCTGGACCTCCCATATGGTAGGCGGGAGCCCAATCACTTAAGCTACATCCGTTTCCCTGTATTTGCATTTAAAAACCAAGGCAAAACCGAGCAGCTGCCACTGGCCAGAGGAGACTGGGGGTGTGACAACTGCGTGCAGTGTGGCTCCCTGGTTGGGGTCCTGGAAAGAGGAGGTCAGTGGGAATACTGCGGAAGTCCCAGGAAGGTCTGGAGTTTGGTTCACAGTCTCCGTTGTGACAAATGCATCCCGGGGCTGGGAGATGCTGGCAGAGGGGAAGCTGGCTCTGGGGCATTTGGAGACTGGGCTACCTTTGCAACTTCTCTGTATATCTAAAATTATTCCAAAGATTAAAAACTTTTTTTTAAAAAAAAGGAAGAGGATTGATCCACTTCCAAAGGAGGCCCAGAGTGGAGTCCAGAGACATCTATTTTTAACCCTTTCTTTGTGGAAAGCTTTTAGTCCATCCCGAAGTGGACATATTAGCACAGAAGCTCCCAAGAGCCCGCTCGCCGGGTTCAGCCTTCCTGCCTCACCGGCTTTCTGCAGCTAAACCCCCTCTCTCCCCTCCAAGCTCCTCCCAGCCATTCTGTCATTCCATTCATAACTATTTCAGCATGGCTCTCTAAGAGATAGCAATTCTTTCGAAACATAACTGCCATACCATGATCACAACTACAAAATTAATAAAGCTTACCTACTAGGATCAAACATCCAGCCAGAGCTGAAAATTTCCGATTTTCTCATAAAGGCCAAGTGTATTTGTGAACTGATGGTGAGAATTAGGTCCAAATAAGGTCCGCGCAGTGCGGCTGCACCCTTCAGTCTCTTTCAAGCTCTAAGTTCCTCCTCCACCTTTTTCCTTTTTTTTTCCAGTAACTTACCTGTTGGTCCAGTAGAGGCCTGGTTAAAAGCGTCATCCCTGAACCAGCGACAGCAGCTGGGGACTTGTAGAAATGCAGGTTCCCGGGCTTGCCCAGCCCCCCGATTCAGACGCCAGGAGTGGCCGGCAGCCGGGTCCTACCACGCAGCCACGGTCTGGCACTGTGATGTGTGTCACGGGAGGCATTTAACGCAGTCCCCTGTCCTCTGTGTTTCTGGTAAACTGGGAGCGGGAGCCAAAGGCCCTGCAGCCAGTGCCGGTCGCTCTGAGTGCAGCTCAGGGATGAGACAGGAGGCACGTGAATGAAGCAAAGGGCTTGGGGCCGGGAGGAAGGGGCTTCTCCCCCACGTCCCTGGGAACCGGTGCCACCCTTCCGGTGACGCACACTGCGGTCGTGGGAAATGTTAGGTAGTATGCATGTTAGTAGAATAAACATTTTTTTTAAAAGAACTGAAAACAGGGACCCGAAAACAACGGCATGCTCAGGGGCGCCAAGAGGTGGGCCGCCCAGATGGCAGCAGACAGGGATAAACGCAGCGGGGCCAGCCTTACAACGGGGTGTCACTCGGCCCGAAGAAGGAAAGGCCTTTGAGCCCTGCCGCGGCCCGGATGAGCCTCGAAGGCATCATGCCGAGCGGGAGAAGCCAGGCACCCCACGTGGCCTACCGGGTGACTCCATGTGCGTGAAGCGTCCAAAACAGGCACGTGCGTCGAGGCCGGGAGCAGCCTGCGGGCTGCGGGGATGCAGGGTTTACTCCTGGAGCGGTGAGAAGGCTTTGGAATTAGCTGGAGAGGGGTTGCACAACATTGGGACTGTATTAAATGCCACCGAATGCCACTTTACAATGCTTAATTTTATGTCATCTGAGTTTCACCTTCTTTTTTTGCTGAAAAAGAAAATTCCCTGGAACATAAGCCTGTCCTGCTACAGCCCTCCAGAGACTTCCCAAATAAAGTCCAAACTCCTACTACCCACAGCCTCAGCAGGCAGACTGCACACCCATGCACACCTATTGAACCAGGGCACCCACGAGAATAAGGGGGGACCTCCATGAAAGAATGTGAGGGTCAGAACTCCACGTGGACCTCGTGGGGGGGATTACACTTTACTGAACTTCCCCCCACTTAAAATACCATTTGGTCAAAATTCTTTGTCATACGAGGGGGTGTCGTGCGGAGAGGAGTACCGTTTTTCTTTTCATGCTCAGGTGTAGAGTTGCCAGATTTAGCAAATAAAAATACAGGACGCCCAGTTAAATTTGAATTTCAGATAAATGAGAATAATATTTTAGTATAAGTATATCCCAAGCAATATCTGGGCCATACTTACACTGAAAGAAAATTCCTTGCACATCTTTTGAGACATACTTTTATTGAAGAATTATTTGTTGTTTATCCGAAATTCAAATTTAACTGGGTGTCCTGTATTTTATCTGGCAACCCTAGCTCAGGGCCTCTGTCCAAGATTCTGGGGGTACCCGGCCCTGCCTCCCTTCCCAGCCTCATCTCTTGTCACTTTCCCCCCCAGCTCACCAAGCCTACCACCCTGGGAAACTTTCAAGGCTGGGAACAATTCAAGGTTTTCCCTACTCCGGGGCCTTTGCATGTGCCATTCTGTATTCCTGAAACTCTGTCCTGTTACATGCCTGGCTCCTTCTCATCTATGAGGTCGCAGCTTAAATGTCTCCTGCCCAGATAGGCCTTTCCTGGCCAAGGATGATTCCGAGGGAAGTCAGCCTCTCCCTCCCAGGACTACGTATCTTAGCGTCCCATTGATTTCCTTCATAATGTTCATCACATTCATAATCCTTGGTTGGCTGCCTTTTCTTTTATTTTTTACCTGTTGTCCTTCATTTGGATAACAGCAGTGCTTGTTGATGGTGTTCTTCCAACTCAGTCTTTCATTCATTCGACAAACGCACAACCCGTGCTGTGTGCCGGGCACTGCTGGAGATGCCGTGAAGGAAACAAAGACCTGAAGGTTTGTTCTTGGGCTTCAGTCCCATCTTCTGCCGCCTTGAAACTCTTGCTTGGTTTGTGGGAGTGACCGTGGAGGAGGCAGGAGTCCCTGGGACACGGGGTCATCTGGTTGGCGGAGCCGCTTTGGCCCTGTGGCACAGTCCATTTTTTTGTAATTCATTGAGGTGAAATTTGCATGAGAAAATCAGTCCTTTTATTTTATTATTATTATTATTTTTTTTAGATTTTATTTATTTATTCATTTATCCCCCCCTTGCTGCTTGTGCTCGCTGGGTCAGCTAACCACGCCGTGCGGGCGGGCCTGCCCTCACCAGGAGGCCCCGGGAACCGAACCCAGGGCCTCCCATATGGTAAACGGGAGCCCCACTGATTGAGCCACAGCAGCCTCCCAAAATCAGTCCTTTTAAAGTGAACAATTCATTGGCATTGAACATTCTCACAACGTTGTACGATACTAGCTCCCTCTGGTTCCAGAACATTTCTGTCACTCCAGAATTAAGCCTTGCGCCCGCCACCAGCCCCTGCAGCCACGCGTCTGAACTCTGTTTCTGTGGATTCACCTAGTCGGGCCGTCTCCTGGAAACGGAATCACGCGGTACGTGAGCCCGAGTCTCGCTTCTCCCTCTCAGCACGACCTTCCCCGGGGTCCCCGCCTGGGGCCCGGTGGGCGCCGCCTGTCCTTGCCGCTGACCTGCTGCCGCCCCACGACGCTGCCCGTTCTCCATGCCACGCTGCGGGGCTCTGGGGAGCGTCCCCTCCTGGCTGCTGTGGATAACGCCGGGCCGAACCTTCCCGGGGAGGCGCTGTGCCTGCTTTCGGTCCTTTGGGGTGGGTGCCTGGGGACGCCAGGGCAGGACGCGACCCCGTTGACGTGCACGAGGAACCGCCAAGCTGCTTCCTCAGCGGCTGCCCTTTACCTTCCCACAGCAATGCCCGGGCGTTCCAATTGCCCCGCATCCTTGCCAGCACTTAGTTTCCTCTGTTTTGTTTTAATTCTCGCCTCCTAGTGGGTATGTCCACCCGTGTTTTTGCTGAAGCTCTGAACCCACTTAATGGAGCAACGATCGCTTCTGCCCCAAGTAATTAGAGCTCAGTCTCCCACCTCGATCGTCCTAAGGACTTTGTGACACGAACGCAGCGTGTTAACGTCCTCACTCACCGCCAGGGGGTGGCGGCGCTGGGAGGTGGTGGCATGCTTCAAGGCCCCCAGCAGATGGTGAAGGAAGGGAGCAAACTCAGGGCTGTCCCAACAGCACTCTAAGGGGCTGCTCCCCCACACCTGGCTGCTCAGAGCCCTTGGTGGCCTGGGCCCCTGCCAGGGGGCTGCACCTCCTTCCTGCCCTGCTCAGCCCGTCTGCTCTGCCCTCGGGGCTGGGGGACCAGCATGACAACTACCAATACCCCAGCTTCAGTACTGCAAGGGCAGAGCTGCCACTCAAGGTCAAGGAAAGGCCCCAGGGCCTTGGCACACCCTCTCGGCGGCAAGGACCGCTGCCATGCAAGATGAAAGATTTAACCATTCCCCTTCTGGCCTCATTCTGCAGGGGCCAAGCTTTATTTACAGGACACTGGATTCTCTTAGCCATTTCTGGCATTTAATAGGTGCTATTGCAGCCTTAAAATTAAATGATGTGCTAATTATATTTTCTTACTCATCTACCCTCCACCATCAATGAGCTGCAAAGGAAACATCTAAATATTGCTGTTTCCAGCCATCTCCTATTTTTTTTTTTTTTTCATTTAATTGTGTTTCTTCTGTTTTTAGAAAGGCTACATTGACAGTTACTTTCTCAGCTAAAATTAACCTTCAAAGCTTTTCTTCTCTAAATCGCATCGGAACCGCCGTAGAGCAGGTAGATTCCATCTGCAGCGGCTTCGTTGTGAAAATGTAGGAGCGGGGACGGGCCAGGCTGCCGGCCGCAGAGGTGAGGGCATCACCTGGCGAAGGCGCCAGGTGCGTGAAGCTAACTAGGAGCCACAGACAGCAGGCATATAACTGACACTCACTGCAGAGATGGCAATTTGGTCTCAGACTTTTACAAATAAACAATGTTTATTATTTCCTTTGAACAGCATGTTTTTTCCTCCCCTCCGCGCTCTCACGGATCCCTCCTCTCGCCCCCACTTCCAGAGTGTGGAGAAGAGACCCGGGTAAAGAGAGCAGAAAGGGGGCAAGACTGAATCCCAAGAAGACGCTCCCAGGCCCTTCTGGAAATTTCTACGTCAGAATGAGCCTGCGACGACTGAGAAACCCTTGGGGACTTGTGCTGCTTGTTTTTGTTTTTAGCTTCTCACTTCCATGGCTTTCTTCTCTCTCTCTCTCTCTCCTTTTTCTAAATGTTTTTTTTAGAAATTGTTCCTGGTCTGCCTAAGGCTGTTTTCCTCCTGGGTGCTGCTGGTTAGCGGCCTGTTGGACAGCTTGCCCGCGTCGCCCGACGGACACCCGCGCCCACGGCGGCCCGTGAGCAGGGGCTGGGGGTGCCCACGGGCCGTCCACCCCGCGTGCAAAGGAACGGCCTGCTCCCCACGGGGGGCTTCGGGGAGAAACGGGGCGATGGGTGGTGGGGAGGGCGCCACAGCATGGCGAGTGGCATCCACCCCACTGACCTACACGCGAAACTGGTTAAAATAGGAGATGCCGGGTTGTCTCTGCGTCCTGGTAATGGGAGCATTCCCCAGCGGCCCTGGTGCACGGGCCTTGCAGAAAGCAGGCCTGCCCACGGCCAAGTTCAGGCTCGGGGTACAAGCAGACGAGCTTAATTCCCGCAAGAAGCTCAGCCACGGTGAGCCTCCCTCCCTGAACTCGGGGGCCCCGGAGAGCCAGGGGCTCCGGGCTGGCTGCGCGGGAGTCCCACGGGTGCCCCCGAGCTCAGCGGGTGCCCAGCGAGGTGTCGGCATCTAATCGGGGTCCGGGGCGGGCTCCGAGTGACCCCGCCTGGACACGAGCCCTAAACGGACGTCCAGAGGACAGGAGCTGTCCGGCCGCCCTCCGGGAGCGTCAGCGGCGCTGCTGGGGAACCGAGTGACCGAGTGACCTTGGGCCGTCCTCTAACAGGGGGTGCACCCGTGCCTCTGGGCGTTGGGGTTTATCCGATTTTATCAGACTTGAGGGCGTCCCGGGGAAAGCGCCATGAAACTCGATGCGCTTCATTCTGTCCTGGGCGCACAGGCCACAAGACCACTGGGTCTTGGATTTCCTTTTCCCCTTGTCTTTTTATTAAAAAATTCTTTCCTCAGAGTTTTTCCCACTGGTAGGAAACAAGTGACCTGCGCTCACTCAAAGCGGTGGAGTCGAGCCCTCTCTGGCCCGCCTCGTGGTCCTGGATGAAGGCACTCTCGGGGCTGGGGGCTTCTCCCGCGGCCAGGCCAGGCCCGGGGCTGAGTGCACCCTTGCTTCTGGTTAGCAAGGAGGTGGGGGCTGCTTGCTCTGTCCAGGCTCTCCTTGGCAGTGAGTCCCCAAGTCTAGCCCTTCCCACGCTAGGGGAAAGCGGGAATTAGGAAAACTTCCCTGGGTAGTTTCCTAGGCGAGGGGATTGCACTGTAATTTTTCTGCATGTAAATAAAGATGGGAACTCCCCAGCTAGACAGACAGACAGCTCAGGACAGTAGTTAACTTTTGGCATTTCTTACTGGCCAATCCTATTCAAATAGATGAAAAGTTAATTTTTCGAAAGGCACGGAAAGGCAAAAGGAAATTGTCATTGATTACTGCTCTTTTTTTTTTAAGCAGCCTTTTCATTTGTTAAAAAATTTTTAAATCTGTCTTCTAATTTGTTTGCAAATGTTTAAAATCATTACGATGCAGGAAGCAGATGTGGCTCGAGCAGCTGGGCACCCGCCTCCCACATGGGAGGCCCCGGTTCGGTTCCCCTTGCCTCCTAAAGAAGACAGTGGACGCAGACAGACAGATGAGGGAGCCATGGAGGGGGGAGGGTTATTGTGATGCTGATCATTTTTTCTTGTTCATTTTGTTTTTGTCAATTTTCATCATTGTCTCTACATCAGAATATGTTTTCTCCTTATTAAAACTTGCTATAAAAGCCACATTATTCACCATTGCCAAAAGCTGGAAACAACCCAGGTGTCCATCAACAGACGAATGGATAAACAAACTGTGGTCTATTCACACGACGGAATATTATGCAGCTGTAAGAAGAAATGAAGTCATAAAGCATATGGCAACATGGATGAACCTGGAGGACATTATGTTGAGTGAAGCAAGCCAGACACAGAAGGACAAATACTGTATGAATGTGTTACTATGAACCAAATATATTGTGTAACATATTGTTTGATTAAAAAAAAAAATTGTCGGGAAGCGGTTGTGGCTCAATCAGTGGGGCTCCCGTTTGCCATATGGGAGGCCCCGGGTTCGGTTCCCGGGGCCTCCTGGTGAAGGCAGGCCCGCCCGCACGGCGTGGTTAGCTGACCCAGCGAGCACAGGCAGCAAGGGGGGGATAGATGAATAAATAAATAAAATCTTTAAAAAAAAAAAAAATTGTATGTATCCATTACATTTAATTGAGAAACGTATATATTTATTCATCTGTGTTTACTTTTTAGTTTTTAATTGCTTATGTTTTCAATTATTAAATGTACAAAATAAAGTTAAAATATATATATATATATATAATGCCCTAAAAAAAAAAAAAAAAACTTGCTATAAAGTTTTTTTTAAAAAGGGGGCAGGGGAAT
The DNA here is from genome assembly GCA_026826555.1 of Tolypeutes matacus. NCBI lineage: Eukaryota > Metazoa > Chordata > Mammalia > Cingulata > Chlamyphoridae > Tolypeutes > Tolypeutes matacus. Next base: position 424,052 of record JAKSZT010054579.1, read on the forward strand.
CACATCAATGAAGAGACACTTATTGGCGTATCAGCCAAATGCGATGCAAGGGCCTTACACCACTGGCATTTGGGGCAGGACGGCTCTTGGGGTGCCGCACGAGCATTTAGCAGCATCCCTAGTTTCCACCCACTAGAGGCCGGTAGAGACCCCACTCATGACCATCAAAAAATGTCTCCTGGGGGAAGTGGCTGTGGCTCAATCAGTAGGGCTCCCGTTTACCATATGGGAGGCCCCGGGTTCAGTTCCCGGGGCCTCCTGGTGAAGGCAAGCCCGCCCGCACGGCGTGGTTAGCTGACCCAGCAAGCACAAGCAGCAAGGGGGGGATAAAAGAATAAAAAAATAAAAAAAAAAAGTCTCCTGGGGAGGGGATGTGGCTCAAGGCGTTGAGTGCCTGCCTCCCACATACGAGGTCCCAGGTTCAATCCCCCGGCCCCTGTACCTCAAAAAAAAAAAAAAAAAAAAAAAGTCTCCTAAATAACAAAAAAACCCACACACAAACACACACACAAAAGGACTAAAAAGTAATAATTTTTAAAAAGAGAACAAAAAAGTTAGATAAATAAACAACAAAAAAAATGTCTCCAGACTAAATGTCCCATGGGGTCAAAATCACCCCTGTTGAGAAGCACTGCTTTAGATCCTAATTTAAACAAACAAAAGACCTTTTAGAGAAAAATGGGGAAATGTGAACAAAGGGTGGGTGCTATTAGTGAATCCTGTTAATTTAGTCAGGGATAATAATGATACTGTGATTTTGTTTAAAAGAATAAGGGGGTCTTAACCGGTCAAGATATTTACTGAACACCTTACGGGTGGAATATGACACCTGGGATATTCCTGGGGAAGAAAATTTGGGGAAATGGATGAAATGAGATCAGCAGACGTAGTGGCAGGATCACGGGTACGTGGGGATTCTTTATACTATTCTCCCCTCTTTTATTTGTTTGCCCCAACAAAGAGAAAAAACAGAAAGTAAAGCAAAAGCAATAACACCTATTTACAAAAATATTTGTGAATCAAGAACAAGAACTATCCAGCAATGGAATTCAAGCATTTAAGCATCAGAATGCTGTAAACTCATTGGCCATTTTTCTAATGTCAAATCACAGCAAAAACATTTCCAAGTTTGCTTAACATTTTCAGTGTTAGAATATGACCTTTGTGGAAGATGGACTGTGGTTAACAGGACAAAGATGAGAACGTTCTCTCATGAACTATAATAAATGTCTAATACTGAGACAGGGTGTTAATAATTGGGTGGGTGTATTAGTCAGGGTTCTCTCGGGAAACAGAATCAGCAGGAGATATCTATCAATAATATGAAATTTTAAAAGAGTCTCTCACGCGACCGTGGGGATGCACAAGTCCAGGTCCTGCAGGCAAGCTGCAAACCAGGGGCTCCGATGAAAGCCCGATGAAAGGTCGTTGATGAGTCTCTGGGAGAAGTTGGCTGTCCAACGACGAGCTGGGAAATTCTCTCTGAATGTTGAAATCGCTTCCACTTTTAAGTCATTCAACTGACTGGATAAAAGCATCACCCATTGCTGATGCAATCTCCCTGATTGATGCAGATGTAATCAGCCATCCACGCAGTAAACTCACTGGTGATTGAAGTCCATAAATGCTCTTGTATTACAATTAGCCCAGTGCTTGCTGGAACAAACACCTGGACACAACTACTTGGCCGAGTTGACACATTAGCCTAACCATCACAAGTGGGTTTGGGGGAAAATACACCAAATGGAAGATATGGGCTATAGTTTGTAGTACTATTTCCACGATGATCTTTCATAGTTTGTAATAAATGATTCACAACAACGCAAGGTGTCACTTGTGGTGTGATGTATGGGATCCCTGTGTGATGTTAGGCAGGTTTGTTTTGTGAGTTCACAACTTTTACTATACACTTATTGTTTATGCAGGTTCACGTATGAATGATATACTTTAATAAAATTTTATTTAAAATAAAAGAATATGACCTTCGTTTTTAAAAATGTTGTGTTTTGTTCTTAGGCTTTAAGATTCAAATTTTATTTAACTGATAAGTTTTTGGTTTTATCTAAAAGAACACTTTCAGCTAAGAGAACACTGAAAAGGAAGCGCTCTGAGTGAGAACTCGTCCAACCAGATATGAGCACATTCTACAAAACCTCGGCACTGGAACATGTCGAGGCCGGTGGAATAGATGCGGAAGTCCACAAAGAGACCTGGCTCCACACGGATATACAGTATACGATAAGCTGATATGTCACTGGGCCAAAGACAGACTTTTTATAAACGATGTGGGGAAAACTAGATGGCTATTTGGGGGGAGAAAGGACAACACTAGATCACTTCCTCACACTATCCATAAGAATAAACTTCAGGGAAGCGGCTGTGGCTCAATAAGTGGGGCTCCCGTTTACCATATGGGAGGCCCCGGGTTCGGTTCCCGGGGCCTCCTGGTGAAGGCGAGCCCGCCCACGCAGTGTGGTTAGCTGACCCAGCGAGCACAAGCAGCAAGGGGGGGATAAATGAATAAATAAATAAAATCTTTAAAAAAAAAAAAAAAAAAAGATAAATACAAACCGGAAGAGTACATTTTCTTTTTTTTTTTTTTTTTTACCGGGAGGTACCGGGGATCGAACCCCGGTCCCTCCATATGGTAGACGGACGCCGAACCTCTTGAGCCACATCCATTTCCCAGAAGAGTACATTTTCAATGCATATCAGAGACAAAGGGCCATATTCCTAATATACAGGAAAAATTTTTAAAAATTGAGGAGAAAAGAGATCAGAAATCCTGTTTTAAAAAAAGACAGAAGCATGATTAGACAATTAACACTAACAATAAAAGATATACAGAGATGGCCCTTAAATATTTGAAAAGATGTTCAGCCTCATGATAAGGAAAATGTAAGTTAAAATTACAACAAAATATTTTTTCATTCATCAGTTTGGCAAAAATACAAAAGCTTTAAAATGTGCTCTGTTGGCAGAACGGTGGGGAAATGGGTGCTCTGGGCCGTTCTGTTGGGAAGGCAAAGTGGTGCCACCACACAGAAGGGGAGGGGGCATCGGTTGATAAATGAAACAGACCCTCCCTCTTCAACCCAGTAAGCTCACGTCTAAGAATGTACCTTGCAGATACATGTCCAGCAATATGAAAATGCAAGCTGTTGTTCACTGCAGCATTATTTTTCATTGCAAAATGCTGGAAACTACCTAACTGTCCAAACATAAGTGACTGGTTGAATTAACTGCATTTCATCCCTACAATGGAGTATTCTTGGGAAAAAAAAAAATACAAGGAAGCTCTCTGTGAACAGACATGGGGTCACTTCCAAGAGATATTATTCTGTGGAAAAAGCAGAGTGCAAAAGAGCATATGCAGCCAGAAAACACACGTGTGCATGCATGCCTGGCTTTACAAACAGAGACACAGAAGCACAAACCCAGAAATAATGGCGGTGGCTACCTATACGGGGTGTGGGGAAACTGGGTGAAAAGAATATGGGAGGAGGTGGCACTTCTCTAAGTACGCCTTTTTGTACGGTTTTGATTTTTTTGGAGGCGTCTTCTACATACTCAAAAAATTAAGTTAACAAGGATGAAAGAAAAATAAGCCAAACTGAAAGCAAACTGAAACAAACGAACCCAAGCGTTGTAAATGAAAGACATAACCCCTCTGAAGAAGGTGGGAAAAGCAATCCAAGCAATTCATTCCGGTGAAGCAGTTCACGGTGTAGACGGTGCAGCAGGAGAGCCGCAAAGAAATCCTCTTTCTCCTGGACTCAGCGTGTGTGGTGGAAGGTGTGAAGCAAGCCTTCCGAGGTGGGTAAGGCCGAGCGTTCCTGAGTGAACACGAAGACGTTCCTGGGAGAAGGGAGGTGCAGACGTGGAGTGGGGCGCGCTGTCAGTGGGAGCTCACGATTCCCACAGAAGTCCCCGCAGGCCTCCAAGCTCGCGCGTGTGCGCGGGTGCGTGTCCCTACGTTTCTTTGTAGTCCAGGGCCACCTGCTGAAAGAACCGTGAAGCAAAGGCCCCTGGGGCTCAGTTTCTGAACACCATTCCCGGGGCAGGTGGAGCTCAGCGCTGGAGCGCCTGTTTCCCGGGTGCGAGGTCCCAGGTTCAAGCCCCGGTACCGCCTTTAGAAAGAACAAATCTGCTGATCAACCCATCAGTGAACACCCCTCCCCACTGCAGGGAGCCTCGGCTCCTGAGGAAAATGGCGGCTCCCAAGGGCTGAGCGGCAAGAGCTAACATGGACCTGAATCATCGTGTTCCACCAGAGCGTAAGGAAATTCTTAATACGTATAATATCACGTAGAGGGATAATACATAATAACATAGGAATCAAAATAATGACAAAATGCGAATATTCTCGCTGTCCTGATTCTGTGATAATCAGGGCAGGCTAAACATTCGCTATATTAGAAACCATGCATGTGTCCCCAGACCTAGTTGTTCTCCCTAGGTCTGGTTTTTAGAATGCTGGTGATAAACTAAGCCTGATTTATTATATGACCATCCTGTATGGGAAAAGACGGTAACTTTGGATATCTTTGGTCAACCTTAAGAGATATAGTAGAGGGACCGATGTGGCTCGGGTAGTTGGGCATCCATCTCCCTTATGGAGGGGACTGGGTTCGATCTCCGGGACCTCCCAGTAAAAATAAAAAAGGAAAAATATAGAATGCGTGTGGGCCACCAGGCGCCATGTGCAGGTGAGCCGCCAGGCCCCGCGAGCCACACAGCAAGATGATGACATAACAGGAGAGTGACACAAGGGATAACCAAGACGAGACACACCAAAGAACCAGGAACTAAGGCAGTGCAGGCAGTAGGACGCCTGTCTCCCACATCGGAGGTTCCAAGGATCGAATCCCAGTGAAGATAGGAGAAGGATGAGAAGAGAGAGCAGGAAACGGACACAGTTGCCCAGCGAATGGACACAGAAACAGCAAAAATGGGTGGGGGGGTAAAGATGGATAAAAGTAAATAAATAAATAAATAAATCCTTTAAAAAAATGTAAAAAAAATAAAATAAAATAAAATAAAAAAAATAATGACAATGATGGCACGTCAAGAGGGCACGGGAGCCAGCTGATCAAACCATTTGAGCCCCCAAGTCGTGATGAGACTGGAGGGAAGTATAGACTAGTGAAAACGAAGCAGTTCAGGAGGCCACAGGGAAAACGAATGCGTAAAGAGGTCAAGGGGGTGGTGGCCGGCCGCGCCAGGGCCACACACGGGCCCACCGCAGCGGGCGCGCAGGCCACACTCTTTGGCGGCGGCCGAGCCCTGGGCTGCGGGAGCTCCGTGGGGAGCACGGTGGCCCCCAGGTGCCTGTCTGCCGCAGGTTGCTGCTTAGTGTCGAGGGGGAGTGAGAACTCCACGGTGGATCTCTCAGACGACATCTTGTGATCAAAGGTCACCGCCCCGGGGAGGGGCCGCTGGCGTCGTGGGAGGGACAGGGCATGGCTTCTGCAGAATTCCGACTGGGGATGAGTACCCCGAATCTAATCATGTTGCAAGTGTCAGAAACCCCTAAATGGGAAACATTCTATTATCTTTTAAATGTTTTCCACAAAAACATCATCATAAAAGACCAGAGAAGCAGAGGCAGGGCTGGATTAAAGGACATTTAAGGGACATGGGTCTGAGAGAAGCTAGGAAGCGTGTAAAACCTCGGTGGGCTTGCCTTCTTGGGGTACCGCCCACCGCCTTCTGCAACGTGGAAGTCAGCCTTCCCCTTGGCCCAGAGAGCCGAGTCTGCGTCCTGCAGCAACTGCCGGCTGAGCTTTGTGTTGACTTTATTAGGTCCTTGATTATTCTAGGGGAGAAGCAAAAAACAAAGGCATCTCACTTACAAAAGAGCTAAGACTCTTTGCTATCACGTTGCCTTCTACGTTAATCATTAAATCTTTTTATTTTCACTTTGATTAGACAGATAACCAAGGACTGTTGCCTAGATAATCAAGTGTCCAAATCCCCACCGACAACTTTTTGATTTTTACTTTTGCAAAACTGGACCCCAATTACAGAAAAAGATAAAAACTCTCAGGATATCTTTTACACCGAAAACTACCTTTGAGATTTCCCCAAAGGCCCCTGGAAAATCACAACGATTTGTTCTTTCACTTTATATAAAAAAGAGGTGCCAGAACTAACGAGAGCAGCTGCCTGCGTCACTGCCCTAAGAGGTCTTGGGCAATCAGAAAAGACGCTCAGCCTGCGCTAGGTTACATCTGTGTCAGCAAAATGCTCCTGGCATCAATACTCTAGAAACGGTACCCTGTACGGGAAGTCTGCCCTCGATACGTGTCCATGCCCCTGCCACTCATAATATGTTTCTAACATCAGGAAAAATATTCATAAAACTATTTTAAACTATATACATACAGATAAACTACTATAAAACTCCTAGCAGATGGTTCTGTCGAGTTACCCTATATTTATCAGAATCCTGATGCTACTTTACCTGGCGTAAGGCAACAACGGAATCGAATTATCAGTTTCAATTTCAGCTACGATTTAGAGTGTTTATTTGCCCACAACCTTACTTCTTTAGTGTGAATCTATTTGTCTCCCCACTGCTGATGCTCGTCAGGCCTACCCATAAAGTTTTTTTTTTTACCAGGAGGTCTAGGGGATCGAACCCCGGTCCCTCCATATGGTAGATGGATGCCGAACCTCTTGGGCCACATCCGTTTCCCCCCATAACACTTTATAGGAGTAACATAAAATAAAATAAGATAAAAATATATAGATGCCAACTCCAGACCTACTGAATCTCTCTACTAGATGCTGTTGGTTTTTGAAAAATTGCAGGATGCTGTAATTATATGATCTATCTTGAGATCTTTTTCTATATAAAGTTTATGTCCACCCATTTCTATAAATTAGATGTAATATCACTGACTTCTTTGAAAATAAGTTTATCATTATTCTTAGAGACATTTTGTCTAAAAAACTTCTTGAACTGTCTTTATTATCTTGTTTCGCATGCCATATTTCCTTGCCAGTCGCATCATTCTTACCATGAACACTCATCAGCCTGCTCAATTTTGAAAATTATCAGTAATAAACTAACCAGGGCCATTATGAGTCTGCCATCCGCAGACAGGGTTTGTTTCACTCTGGTGCTGCAAGCCAGAGGGCTGTGGCAGCCTCACGGAGAAGGGCTGTAACAGGTACTTCAGGCTGTTGACACTTCAAAGGATAAATTCTTTTATTTTATTGTGGTAGCAGATAAACAACCTGGCATATCCCGTTTCAACCACTTTCAGGTCTACACTTCAGGGGTGTTGGGTACATTCCCAGTATCGCACTACTATCACCTCCATCCATCACCACAACTTTTCCATCACCCCGAACAGAAGCCCTGTCCCCACTCTCTACCCTGCCTCACCTCTGGTACCCTGTAATTTTCTTTCTGCCTCTAATAATTTGCATATCAGTGAGATTATCCAATATGTGTCCTTTTGTGTCTGGCTTATTTCACTCGACCCGATGCCATCCAGATTCCTCCTTGTTGTAGCAGGTACCAGCACTTCATTCCTTTTTACAGCTGAATAATATTCCATTTCACGGATAGACCACATTTTGTTTACCTTTTCCCATTGTTGGACCCTTCAAAGGATAAACTGTTGAGTGCAGAGCTGACATCCCTTAAACAACTCTGCCAACCCGAGATCCACTGGAACAGGACGAATTCCACAGGACCAAAATGTCATAGGTAGGAGCCTTCAGACGGGTTGTTTGTTTGGGAAATTGTTGGTGTTATTTTAGCGTTCTATTTTCTGTACATATAAGGAAGGCTTTTCTCGTCTTAAACTACCTGTAATCCACAGAAATTTCATCAATTCTGCTTCTGTAAAATGAAATGAGGTACCCCCCCGCCTACCCACCAGAATTCAGAAACTTATTTTAAATGGCAAAATAGCTATTGGCACAGGCACAGTAAGAATCTGTCCTGCTTTTTCTTTTTCTTTTTTTTTTTTTTTTCTTTTTTGAGGTATGGGGGCTAGGGATTGAACCCAGGACCTCCCAGGTGGGAAGCAGACGCTCAACCACTTGAATAAGGGGCTAAACCCCTGAACACTGCAAAATATTCAGACATTTGGAATTGAAAGTAAAATTCCAGGAAGGAGAGAGACAAATGGCATCTGAGGCAGCGTCAGTGGTCAGGGAGCACTCGCCGTCTTGCTTTTTACCAGGGTCTGTTTGGCTAAACATCAAGACCTTCCGTGGAGGGTCGTATGAAAATGATGTTCACTGAAGCAGTTAGGGCCTTTGAGTGAGGTCAGACTTTCAAGGGAGAATGGTGGGTTTTCCCCAGAATCCCACCTCCTACAAGGCCCTCCCGGGAGATCGGGCACGGTGCTTGCCGGGCTTTGTACAAAGCCGCGGTCTGAGGCGGAAGGAAGGCCGCTCCTGGCAGCACAAGAAACTTGGGGTATTTGGGGTCCTCCAAAGAGACCAACTGTATCGGCACTGCAGCTGGAAGCTGGGGGAGTTTCTTCACTTGGTTTCCCCGCCTCGGGATAGCAAGTACTAGAGGCTTTGAAAGGCCCAGTCTGAGACTCCTCATGGACTTCTAAACTCAAGCAGGCCTGTAGGGTGAACTCGCACTCGCACCTTTGCCAACCATCAGGCCAAATCAAATGAGGCCAGCCTTATTTCGTAATTAAGAGAAACCTTTCCTGGAGGTTATCACGCTCCCAGCCAGAAAGACTACAGGTAAAAAACGTGACAGATTTTAAAATGCTCAAAAAAAAAAAAAAAAAAAAGGAAAAAGAAAATAATAATAATAAAAAAGAAGAAAGAAAAAAACAAAACAAATAAAATGCTCAAAAAACATTGCTGGGCCTTCTGGGTTATCTCAGCCTTTCCTTGTCTTTGAATTGGTTTAAGACTCTGTAAATTGGAGAAACTGATAATAATGCAAATGAGCCAGTGCAGCCTGAATGCCAAGGAGGATCCAGGAGCCAGGCCCATTAGCTTCCACTGGGAAACTCCTTTCAGCAGCTCTGGTTTGCCTACATACGCGGCTCTAGGATTTTTCCTTTGAACCACTGTCATATCTTCTCCGTTCCCTCATTAACTAATGAGTTAAATGAGTTTTATCTTTTTCAAAAAAGTATCTTTAATATGATCTTTCAAATCCCTACTCACTAAGGACTTACTCTTTTGAGTTCAAATGACAATAATTTCAAGGCAATGGCAAAGTTCTCAGACGTTGAAGCTCTGAAAGATTAAAAATGAATAAATAGGGGGCGGAGGTGGCTCAAATGGTTGGGCATCCGTCCGCCATATGGAGGGACCTGGGTTCGATGCCCGGTCCCGGTAAAATAAAAAATCTTAAAAAATTTAAAAAATATGGAAGGCGCATGGGCGTGCCCCTAAGCCCTGCTGAGCCACGCAGCAAGATGGTGACAACAGGAGAGAGACACAAAGGAGAGCCGAGACGAGACGCACCGAAAAACCAGGAACTGAGGTGGCGCAGCTGGCAGAACACCTCTTTCCCACATCGGTGATCCCAGGATCGAATCCCGGTGAAGACTGGAGGAGGAGGATGAGAAGAGAGGGCAGGAAGCAGACACAGAGGACTGCCCAGTGAATGGACACAAAACAGCAAATGGCAGGGGTTTTAAATGGATGAAGCAAATGAATGAATACATAAATCTTTTTTAAAAAAATGGATAAATAAATGCGCCTGGGTTTTTATCTTGACCGGAACTCAGACAAGCCAGGGAGAGCTGGATCTGGGAAAGCACCCACGTGGGGCGGAAGCCCTTCTCCAGAAGTTACCTCCGTCTGGAGGAAGGGACAAGAGCAGGCCCACGCTCAGGGGACGGCAGAAAAGAGGCCACAGGCCCAGGCCGTGCCACGGGCCGCCGCGTGCTGGAGTGAAAGGCACACACGGCTCGTGCACGGGCTGTGGGAAAGCGCCTCTTCCTCAGGAAGTTCAAGGAGACGCGGGGCCCGGGGCTGGCCCCTAGCGGGCTGTCCTAGGGAGCCGCAAGCACGCGTGCGCCTGCGCTGTTCACAGGAGCCAGAGAGACGCCGAGGGTGCCTCGACGGACCGACGGACGGCTAAACAAAGTGCGGTCTGTCCACACGACGGCGCGCCGGTCAGCCGTAAGAGGGCGCGGAGGCGTGAGACGCGCCACCGCAAGCAGGGACCTGGCGGCCGCTGAGCGAAGGGAACCGGCACACACACAACGCTCGCGTGTGACCCAGTGATGCGGGCCGTCCAGCACAGAGCTCTGCAGGGCCAGGAAGCAGCCGCGCGGCCGCCGGGGCTGGAGGAGGACGTGGGCGCAGGCTTCCCGGGAGAGAAAAGGGCTCTAGCATCGGGCGGCGGCGGTGGCTGCGCAACAGCTCTGCCAAATCCACGCAGACACCGGCGCGTGCCCTTAAAGGGCTCGATTTTATGGGACCTGAGTTATGTTTCAAGCAAAATGCCAGTTTTTTTAAAGGGCAAAAGTCATCTGAGGAGGTCGCCGACCACGTGGCCTGCGTCCACGGCTGCGGCCCTTTCCTCCCAGGACCCAGCTCCGGGGACAGCTCTTCTCTGCCCAGTCTTGCCCCGGGATTCCTGAGATTCGGGCACTGCTAACAGCCTGCCGGAAGCGCCCCCCCTTGGGTCACACTCTAGAGGGGCCAGAGACATCTCAGGGTGCTGCTGACACAGAGTCTGTGGACTCCTCAGTCTCTAGAACCTTCCAGAATTTTCCAGGGTTGCCCAAACACCAAGACCTATGAGTAAATGCCTTGCTTTTTTCAAGTAGGCTCAAATTCGGAATCCCTTTTCATGCACTCATTTATCTCACCCCCGCAGAGATTCATATCATTATGCCAATTTGGAATTTTTTTTTCATTTTCCCGCCCTGTGACGCGTATCTAGCTGAGTGAGAGCAGTGAATAAAAATTACAAAGAACGGGGAGAGCTCCCAGGCCCCCCCCCCCACCTAGTAAGCTAAGGGAAGCCGCGGGGTGGCGGGCGACGGCTGCTACCCTGCCTGCAGGGGCCCTCAACTGGCAGGGCCTGGTGGCACCGGCTCACCCCTTTACCTCGGGGTACGCAGGGCCCGGCCTGGGCACGTGGCTTCTTCCTTCTCCGAGTGGAGGGCCAGGGCAAGCTGTTCCCTTGCTGGGCTCGCTGGCGCCTCTGATTGAGAACAGCCTGCTCATCACGCCGTCTTCCTCGGTTTCCAGACGCTCTTTTCACCCCCCACCTCCCCAGCTCTTTCTGCTGCTACGCAGCTGAGTGTGGCCACGGGGAGGGCGACGGCGTCCCTGTGCTGGACACGGAGCCAGCGAAGAGGCCACCAGTCCTTAGGGCAAGGGGCGGGCAAAGGGCAGGGCTGAGCCTAGGGCCCTGCAGCCCCCAAGAGATGGAGGAAGGGAGGGAGGGAGGGAGGAAGAGAAGGAAAGAGAAGAGAAGGGAGGGAGGGAGGAAGGAAAGAGAGAAAGGGAGGGAGGGAGGGAGACATGGGTTACAACGGCTCTAACTTACTAAAAGGCTTTCTTGTGCCCTGGGATAGGTAAAGTCGCTTCTGAATTACAAAGCATTTGCTCGTGAATTCCTAGGGACTCAGACCACACTAAGACCATCACCACGTGTGGCCACTGAGCGTGTAAAACGGGGTGCACCCAAATTGAGAGGGGCTGTCGGTGTAAAATGCAGGTCGGGTTTCCAAGACTTAGGACGAAGGAAAAAGAATGTGAAGCATCTCACTGATAATGTTGTAGATTCATCAAATCACAGGTCAGCATGATAACAACAGATGGGTTAAATAAAATATATTCTTAATCTCTCCCATTTCTTTGTACTTTTTTAACGTGGCTTCTAGGAAACTTTAAATTATACCCCTGGCTCCCGCTATATTTCTACCAGGTAGTGCTGTTCCAGAGAGCCTCAGCGGCGATTCTTTTCATCTCAGGATCTTGAGAATGTCCGGGAGAGCTGGGGCCGCTCCGTCGGCCCCCAGGCCCCGGGTGTTGAGCAAGTTTCTGGCTTCCCACCACCATCCAGCTCCCAGCCCCCACCCAGTCAGCTGGCATCAGCAAATACCCAGAGAGCCTCCTCTCAGTGCGGGGCCTGGGCCTGGGGACGCACAGAGGGCCAAAATGTACCCCCGGAGCTCAAAATCTCACGGGGATGGGTTTTGCCCCCACCCCACCCCAAATGTCCATGCCCAAGTCCCCAGAACCTGTGAACAAGTTCTCTTCCATAGCAAATGGGAGTGTGCTTTTTTTAAAACCTCAACTCAAGAGTGCAGAGAGAGGCTTTTTTTTTAAAGATTTTTATTTATTTATTTATCTCCCCTCCCCACTGTTTGTGATCGCTGTCTGTTCTCTGTGTCTGCTCGTCTTCTTTTTAGGAGGCACCAGGAACCGAACCTGGGACCTCTCAGGTGGGAGGGAGGCGCCCAATTGCTTGAGCCACATTCGTTCACTGCTTGCTGTGTCTTTCATTGTATCTCCTCATTGTGTCATCTTCTTGCATCAGCTCGCTATGCCAGCTTGCTGTCTTGCTCATCTTCTTTAGGAGACACCAGGAACTGAACCCGGGACCTCCCATGTGGGAGGCAGTCACCCAATTGCTTGAGCCACAACCACTTGCCAGCAAAGGGGAATTGAGGTTGCTAATCAGCTAGCCTCAAAATAAGGAGAGTACCCAGATCACCCATGTGGGCCCAAGGCCATGTCGTCTCAACATGGAAGAGGCCGTCAGAGTCAGGGAACATGTGGCGATGCGTGCAGAGGCCTGGCAACGCAGCGCCTGGGCCTCAACCTGCCGTGGCTGGCTTTGCATACAGAAGGGACCATAGCCCAGGAACGCAGTTGGTCTCTGGAAGCTGGGAAAGGCCAGGAAAATAGACTCTGCTCTGCAGCCTCCGGAAGGAACCAGCCCTGCCGAAGCTTGACTTCAGCCCAGTGAGACCCACATGGGACCTGTGAGCCCAGGACTGGGAGACAGTGGGTTTGGGTTGTTCAAAGCCTCTGGGTCAAGGGGTGGATGTGGCTCAAATGGTTGGGCATCCGTTTGCCATATGGAGGGACCTGGGTTCGATGCCCGGGACCTCTCGGTAAAATTAAAAAAAATAAAAAATAATTAAAAAAAAAAAAAAGCCTCTGGGTCGGTGACGATTTGTCACAGTAGCAGCAGGAAACTAAGCCAGGGCTGCTTTCTTTACCTTCCTGGGATATTCTAGTTTTTTTTTCTAAACATGGATTACGTGATAAAATAACAAAAGAAAAACATCCCGTCGGACAGACTTAAACAAGCAAACTAATACAAAGCACCCTATATTCTAAGAGGGAAGTTTGCACCCAGAGGAGGGGTCAGAGGGGCAGAACCTCAGGACAGAGAGGAGCCCAGAGGGTGCAGACCCCAGGGTCCTCCAGGAGCAGCTGGGACCTGCGGGAACCCAGAGGAGGAGCGGCAGGGAGCATCCAGGGGGCAAGCCCAGGGGATCTCAGCAGCAAAGTTACCAGATCATGTTTGCATTTTAGAAATAGTACCCGGGGGCCAGGATTGAAAGAGAGAGCCAGGTTCCCAGTTAGGAGGCTGTTTGGTTTGGTTTTTGTTTTTCGTGTTGTAACAGATATACTCCATACAATTTCCCATTCTAGTCACTTTCAAGGTTACAATTCAGTGATATAAATTACATTCACAGGGAGGCGGCTGTGGCTCAATCAGTGGGGCTCCCGTTTACCATATGGGAGGCCCCGGGTTCGGTTCCCGGGGCCTCCTGGTGAGGGCGGGCCCGCCCTCACGGCGTGGTTGGCTGACCCAGCGAGCACAAGCAGCAGGGGGGGGATAAATGAATAAATAAATAAAAAATCTTTAAAAAAAAAAAAAAAATTACATTCACAATTTCACATCACCACCATCCAGTACCAAAACCCTGCCATCAAGCAAAACAGAAACTCTGTTCCCATTAAGTAATAACTCTCCATTCCCCCTCCCTTGTCCCCCAGAACTTGTAATCTACTTTCTATCTTTATGAATTTGCATATTCTGGGTATTTCATGTAAGTGAAATTGTTCAATAGCTGTCCTTTGTATTTCATGTAAGTGAAATTGTTCAATATCTGTCCTTTGGTGCCTGGCTCCCTTCACTGAACATGTTTTCAAGGTTCGTCCATGGTGAAGCATGGCTCAGCACTTCTTTCCTTTTTCAAGGCTGTGTAATATTCCGTGGCATGGGTGGGCCACATCTTGGGTACTGGAGGTGGTTTTTTTTTTTTTAAAGATTTATTTTATTTACTTTATCCTTTTTTTTTACAAACCCTTGTGTCGAGGGCTGACTTTCAATAGATCGCAGCGAGGGAGCTGCTCTGCTACGTACGAAACCCAGACCCAGTACTTTACCCATTTTAAACCCCCCCCTCCCCATTTGCTGTTTTGTGTCCATTCGCTGGGCAATTCTCGGTGTCTGTTTCCTGCCATCTCTTCTCATCCTCCTCCTCCTCCTCCAGTCTTCACCAGGATTCGATCCTGGAGACCTCCGATGTAGGAGAGAGGTATTCTGCTGCCTGCGCCACCTCAGCTCCTGGCTTCTGGAGCTTTCGGAGCATCTCGTCTTGTCTCTCCCCTGTTACGTCATCATCCTACTGCATGGCTCCTGGGGCCCGACAGCTCAGCGGCACACACAGCCTGGCAGCCCATGCGCCTTCTATATATATTTATTTTATTTTACCGGGAGGTCCCGGGGATCGAACCCAGGTCCCTCCATATGGCAGGCGGACACCCAACCATTTGAGCCACATCCGCCCCCTGGAGGTGGTTTTAACATCCTATGAGAGGCCCCCCCACACGGGGTTACAAGGCAAGGGGAGATTGAGGTTTGCTAGCGACTGGCTTTAAAATGAAAAGATTATCTCCATTGTTTTTATTTTTAAGGCGTTTTACTAATAGATGTGTAGTCTTTTCTTATTGTCATTTTGATATGCATTTCCTTTGTGATTAAAGAGGTTGAGACTCAAATTTTAAAAAAAGGAGAGATTGCCTCGGGCTACCTGGGGGGCCCGGGGTAGCCACAAGGGTCCTTCTATACTGAAAGGGTCAGAAGGGTCCAAGTCAGGGGCCGAGATTGGAGGGAGCACTGGTCCCGCGAGCTCCAGCCCGCGCCGTGATTTGGCTCAGCACAAGTGGGGTCCCCACGGCGGCGGGCGGACCCTGGGGTCTTTGCTCACATTGACTCCCCACAACGGGTCATGAAGCCCGCTCCTCCCGTAGCTCCTGCGGGGGAGGGGCCCGGCTGCCCCCACCCCAGCAACAACCAACAGAACGTTCTGGGCCTTCGCCCGCCCGTCTCCTCCAAGGGCGTTTGCGGTTTGCTGGGACAGCACACCCGCCCTCGTCCTGGAAGCACTTCCTTGAACTTTCCCTGAAGTCTGCAGGGGAAGCACCTGCACACGCGGGCTCGGCTGCTCCTGCTGCACCCCACTGCCCGTGGCCGTGTGGCCATGGCGCACCGACCCTCCATCTCCCCCAGCCCCCAAAGGGCAGAGCTGAGCCAAATTCTTAACTGACGAGGGGACCTCAGGCGCCACGCCCTTCGAGGTCCGGCTGTCGGAGAACCTTCCAGAGGGTCCAGAGGCCCGCATGGAATGGGGCTCGAGTGTGTTTCTCTGCCTAAAGCTCTCCCCAGGCATCACCACCCATTCTTTATTTCGACACTTACTGAGCACAAGCTCTGGGTCAGGCACCACACTGGGCCCTCAAGACGGAAGGCGCAGACCCCTGGCCCCTGCGGTCAAGGCCACCGTTCTGAGAGGCATCTGGAGGGCAGCCCCCGAGGGCTGGGGGTTTGCAGGGATTCGGCCCCCAAGGGCTGGGGGGATACAGGGGTTCGGCCCCCAGTGCTGAGGGGGTGCGGGGGTTCGGCCTGTCTATCCAGCAAGGGCGTGGGCTCCCTTGGGGAGCTGGGTAAGGCAGCCATCTCGGCAGGTGTGCTAGCACCCCTGGTGGGTGGGGAGGTGGAAGAGGATTCCTGCAGGTAGCTAGTGGCCGAGATGCTGGGATTCTGTGCTCCCATGGGTGGAACGAGCCCCCAGCCGTGGGCTCTGTCTCCCTGCTATTCACAGAGCATGAGTTTCCTCGCTTGGTGCTGCCTTTTGGGTTTTGTTTCTTTATACACCTTTTTTGGTGGTAAAACACAGACCATGAACTTTGCTCTTTTAACCATTTTTAAACATGGTATTTTTTATTAAAGATTCACACACCGTACAGACATCCAAAGAGCACAGTCAATACCAGGGGCTCTCAGTATGATCACAGAGTTGTGCGTTCATCACCACAATCAATTTTAGAACATTTTCATTGCTCCAACCATAAAAACAAAACAAAAAAGTAAAAACCCTTACTCCTCATGTCCCCGCCTATTTTAAATGTAGAATTTTTCATATGTGCAGGTCAGTGGCATTCGTCACAACCATCACCTCTATTTCCAAAACTTTTCCATCCCCCCCAGGCAGAAACTCTGTCCTCATTAAGTAGTGACTCCCCTTCCCGCCTCCCCCAGCCCCTGGCAACCCCTAACCCACTTTGCCTCTAGGAATTTGCC
This sequence comes from Tolypeutes matacus, assembly GCA_026826555.1. Taxonomy (NCBI): domain Eukaryota; kingdom Metazoa; phylum Chordata; class Mammalia; order Cingulata; family Chlamyphoridae; genus Tolypeutes; species Tolypeutes matacus. The sequence continues at coordinate 440,622 of JAKSZT010054579.1, forward strand.
TCTTCTAGATATTTCACATAAATGGAATCATAGAATAATTGCCCTTTCTTTTCTGCCTGCCTTATCTCCCCAGCATCATGTTCTCAGGGCTCATGCATTTGTCACATGTGTCAGAACTCCCTTCCTTTCTACAGCTGAATAATATTCCATCCAACGGGCAGACCACAATCTGTTTCTGCATCCGTCTGCCTGTGGACATTCGGGTTGTTTCGCCTTTTGGCTCCCGTGAGCACTGCTGTGCATCTGCTTGACTCCCTATTTTCGATTCTTTTGGGAATATGGTATACACTTTTTTTAAAGCCTCGCTCTAAGTATCGGAGAAGAGTCAGAACAAAGCCAAGACCATCCGTTCTCCTTAGACAGGATCCAGGTGTATCGCAAAACAAGCGCTGAGTGTGCACGCTGCACCGAAGCTGACATTTCAAAGGTCCCTGTAGGTGCAGGAAACGGGGCCGGGAGGCCCAATGCCAAAAATGATTGGCACCGATCAATGGGAAGCTGTGCTTGGGCCTCGCTGTTGATATCTGCTGTGTTTGTTATAATTGGTTTCCCAACCGGCCCTGCCTCCTTTATTAATTGCACACATTCCTCCTGTCAAAAGTGACACATGGCGGCAGGGACGCGGTGCCTTTTGATCCGGTCCTGACAAGAACCTCGCTGGGAGCAGAGACCGGAGGTCGTCACCCCTACAGGAATAGCCGGACAGGTTGGCTTGTCAGAACACGGAAGCGTGGCACCTTGACGTGGCCACTTTCTGACCATTTTCCTGAGCCCCCTTGACGACGACGCTCTACAGAGAGAAGATGCCGGAAGATCTCAGCAGCTCGAGTCTGATCCGCTGGGAGGGAAGCCAGGCTGCCCAGAAACCGTCTTCTGGAATTTAAACCAAATGCTCGCTTCACCGATGAATGCTAGAATTAGCGAGAGAAAGCCTAAGGAGAAACAGAATATATGCATTATATTAAAGAATCTCCCCAAGTGTTTATTAATTAAAACGGGGAAATAGCAGCCAGGGGTGGCAGCCCCCCCCCCCAAGCGAACGACATTGGCGTTGCCGGGGACAGAACGCGGAGCCCTGACGGGGCAAGGTCACGAAAGAAAAGGAAGGACGGAGAAAGTGTCCCAGATCCCCAGGGACTGTGGAGACACGACGGTGAACGGCAGCGGGGGGTCCTGGATGGGATCCCGGGGCAAAAAGGCACATTAACGGGAATCTAGGGCCAAGTGGGTAAAGTTGGCCCCGCTGCGGATCTCCTGGCCTGGTGACTGTGCTGTGGCAGTGGGCAGCTGGCTGAGGAGGCCCCGGGCACACAGAAGCATCTTCGCATCTCCTGTGGAGGCCTAAAAGCATTTCAAAATGGGAAGTGGATGTGGCTCAAGTGATTGGGTTCCCGTCTACCATATAGGAGGTCCAGGGTTCGATTCCCGGGGCCTCCTGGTAAAGGCGAGCTGGCCCGTGCAGAGAGCTGGCCCACGCGGAGCTGGCGCAGCAAGATGACACAACAAAAAGAGACGCAGAGAAGAGACAATAAGAGATGCAGCAGATCAGGGAGCTGAGGTGGTGCAAGAGATTGAGCGCCTCTCTCCCACTCCAGAGGGTCCCAGGATCGGATCTGGCTTGGCCGGAGCCGCCTCCTCCTGGCCTGCAGCAGCGCGCGCTCCCCCCGGCTTCCTCCCACAGACGCAGCTGCTGCTTCTGAGTCTCACGGTTGACTCCCCCCCACCGGCTCCCCAGCTCGAAACGTTGGAGGGCCCCGGGCCTCAGTCTTCTCCCTCTCTACCCAGGACCACTCCTGGGATTAGCACAGCTAGCCTCGTGGGGAGCACTCAGCACACACTGCTGCCCCCCGATGAGCAGCCCCAGCTCGGACCCCGCTCCTGGGCGCCAGGCCAGTGCAGCCAGCTGCCCACGGGAACCTCAGCGCCGCTGTCTTAAGCGACATCTCGAGCTGCACGTGTCAAAACAGAACTGGCCCCTGCTGCCACCACCCACCCCACGCTGAGCCTGCCCTTCCGCCGTCTTCTCTGCCGCCGTCAGTGGCAGCGCCGCCCTTCCAGGTGCCGAGGGCAGACATCGAAGCCTCCTGCCTTGCCAGCCCTCCTCACATCCCACAGGGGGCCCAGGAGCCCGTCCTGCCTGTCCTACCTTCTCCCACTTCCTCCCCGGAGCCCCGTCTTCTCCCCTCGATGATCAGGCTGACTTCCCACCCGGTCTCCCTTACTCCCCCCTTGCTCCCCCGGGGGGTCTTCACAATAGCAACCGAGTGCCTCAGACCCTGCCCCAGCATCTCCCCTTTTCACTCGGAGAGAAAGTCCAAGTTTTCACAAAGTCCTTCCCCACCACTTCCCCGTGTAACAGGCTCTTTCCATCTCGACCTCATCTCCACAGCACACTCCCGCCTCAGGGCCTTTGCACAAATGCTCTTTCCCCAGATATCAGCATCGCTTGCTTCCTCACCTCCTTCAAGGTTTTACTCGGTAAACCTTCCCTGACGACTCCTTTAAAAGTGCAGCTCTGGGGAGCAGATGTGACTCCTAAGAACAGAAGACAAGCAGACACAGAGCACACAACAAACAGACACAGGGAGCAGACAGCGAGCACAAACAACAAGTTGGGGGGGCGTAAAATAAATCTTTAAAGAAATAAAAATAAAAATGCAGCTCTTGGAGAGTGGATGTAGCTCACGTGGTTGAGTGCCTGCTTCCCACGTACGAGATCCCAGCTTCGATCCCTAGTACCTCCAAAAACAAACAAACAAACAAACAAAAACAACTCTCACTGGGGAGCAGATGCAGCTCAGTGGTTGAGCACCTGCTTCCCACGTACAATGTCCTGGGTTCAATCCCCGGTCTTCCAATTCATTCTATGAGGCCAGTATTACTCTCATACCAAAATCAGACAAAGACATCACAAGAAAAAAGGTACAAACCAACATCTCCTATGAATATCGAGTCAAAAACTCTCAACAAATACTAACAAACCAATTCCAACCATATATAAAAAGGATTATACACTATGATCAAGTAGGATTTATCCAGGAAGGCAAGGTTGATTTTGCACCCAAAAAATCTGTTAATGTAATGCATCATACCAACAAAAAACACATTATCACTTCAATAGACAGAGAAAAAGCATTTGATAAAATTCAACACTTCTTGATGAAAACACTCAGAAAACTAGAAATAGAAGGAAACATCCTCAACATGATAAAGGGCATCTGTGAAAAGCCCCAGGTAACATTACACTCAATGGGGAAAGGCTGAAAGCTTTCCCTTTAAGGTCAAGAACAAGACAAGGATACCCGCTGTCACTGCTGTTATTCATATTCATCATTGCACTGGAAGTTCCAGACAGAGCAATTAGGTTAAAAAAAAAAAAAAGCAGAATAAAGAAAAGAAAAAGAAAGAAGGAAAAGAAAAGGCATCCAAATTGGAAAGAAAGAAGTGAAAGTTTCCCTATTTGCAGATGACATGATCCTATATACAGAAATTCCTGAAAAATACACCACAAAGTTAATAGAGTTAATAAATAAATTCAGCAAAGTGGTGGGATATAAGACCAACTCATAAAAATCAGTGTTTCTCTAGTGTTTCCATACACTAGTAATGAACAATCTGAAGAGGAAATCAAGAAAAAAATTCCATTTACAATAGCATTTAAAAGAATTAACTATCTGAGAATAAATCTAACCAAGGATGTAAAGGACTTGTGCACAGAAAACTACAAAACATTGCTAAAAGAAATCAAAGAAAATCTAAATAAATGGAAGGACTTTCCGTGTTCATGGATTGGAAGACTAAGTATTATAAAGATGTCAATTCTACCCAATTTACAGGTTCAATGCAATCCCAATCAAAATTCCAATAGTCTTCTTTGCAGAAATGGAAGAGTCAGTTATGAAATTTATATGGAAGGGTAAGGGGCCCAGATAGCCAAAGCCATCTTGAAAAAGCAGAACGAAGTTGAAGGACTCACACTTCCCAACCTTAAAACTTATTACAAAGCCACAGTAATCAAAACAGCATGGTACTGGCACAAGGACAGACACATAGACCAATGGAATCAAAGTGAGAGTTCAGAAATCAACCATATAAAAATAAAATAAAGAAGAAATAAATAAATAGAAATCAACTGTCACATCATATACAAAAAATAACTCAAGGGAAGTGGGTGTGACTCAAGCAGTTGGGCACCTGCCTACCACATGGGAGGTCCCAGGTTCAGTTCCCGGTGCCTCCTAAAGAAGACATGCAAGACAGCAAGCTGACGCAACAGGCTGGCACGGCGAGCTGACACAGAAGATGACACAATGAAGAGATACAACAAGCAGGAGCGGAGGTGGCTCAAGCCATTGGGCACCTTCCTCCCACATAGGTCCTGGGTTCAGGTCCCAGGGCCTCCTAAAAAAGAAGGCAAGCACACAGCAAACAGACACAGAGAGCAGGCAGTGAGCCCAAAACAACAAGGGAGGATGAAATAAATAAATTTTAAAAATAAACCTTAAAAAAAAAAAAAACTCAAAATGGATCAAAGATCTAAATGTAAGAGCTAATATTATAAAACTCAGAAAAAAACATATGTGTAAATCTTTGTGTAGATTAAGCAACAGTGTCTTAGATATAACACCAAAAGCACAAGCAACCAAAACTAAAAGTAGGTAGATTGGACTTCACCAAAATTAAAACGTTTGTGTGTCAAAGGACACCAAAAAGAAAGTTGAAAGGACGACCCACAGAATGGGAGAAAATTGTTGCCAGTTTCTTTTAAGGAACTTATATGTAGAATATATAAAAAACGATTACAACTCAAAAGAAAAATAAAAAAGACAAGTAACCCTATTTAGGACTGGGCAAAGTATCTGAATAGACATTTTTTTTTCAAAGGAGGAATACAAGTGGCCGAACAGCACAGGAGAGATGCTCAACATCATTAGCCATCAGGGAAACGCAGAGCTAACCCCAGGGAGCTGCCGCTTCACTCCCACAAGGAAGGCCGCCACCAAGCCTCAGAGAAAACCGTGCCCTGGGGAACCCAGGCCTCCTGGGACGCTGGTGGCTGGGGAGTGGCGCCACCCCTCTGAGAAACAGCCTGGCAACGCGGAGCCGCCCCGGGGTCTCTGCCGAGGGAAACGGAAGCACGTGTCCCCAGGGCCTTGCACACAGAGGTTCCCAGCGGCAGATCCCCTGGCAGCGCCGAAGTGGCGGCGCCTGCGGAAGGCAGGCCAGCGCCTGGCCAACGGCCCTCTCCCCCGCACCGGGCCCTCGCCGGGCTCCCCGCAAGCAGAGGCCCTCTGGGGTCTTCGATGGCCGGGAAGCGTGTACTGGGGCGCTGGGAGCTGCCGCCCCGCCGCAGCCAGGCTCCGGGACGCGCGTCTCCTCGGCCGGGCAAGCTGTGCCCGCTCCCAGTTTTCCCTCCCGCCGCCCCCCAGGCCTCAGCCCTGACGCCAGCCTGGCCGCTGGCCGCGCCTTCCCAAGGCCCCGTGGTGGCTCCCGTGGCCGCTGGGACGAACTAGCAAAGACCTCGTGACTCAGCAAAACAAGGGTGTCCGCTCACAGCTCTGGGGCTCAGAAGTCTAAAATCGAGGTGCCCGCAGGCGTCTCCTCCTGCAGGCTGCAGGGCACACGCCGTTGCCTGCCTTTTCCAGCTTCCGGAAGCCGCCCCTACTCCTTGGCTTGTGGGCCCACCCTCGTCTTCAAAGCCGCAGCATCTTCCAGGCTCTCCCCGGCCTCTGCCGCCACCATCTCCCACTGACCCTCCCTCTTCCAGGGGCCCCTGTGCTTACTTTGGGCCCACCTGGGTGATGCAGGAGCCTTAACTTTACCACACCTGCTTGGGCCCTGTGCCCAGGTGAGCTCCTGCGTTCACAGGTCCCCCAGCCTCAAGGCTGCCCCCTCCTGCGCACAGACATGTGCATGGGTGTGGTGCTATGTTGGGCATCCGTCCCCTGTGCACAGAGGCTGGCCTGTGCCCTCGAGGAATGACCCGGGAAAACAGCCACCACCAGGCCTCTTCAGTGCAGCGGATGGAGAAACTGAGGCTGGGCGGGGAGGGCAAAGCAGAGCCACGTCTTCTGTCTTGGGGCCAGCGTGCCGCCTGGAAGGCCACTGTCCCCCTGCTTCTCCCAACCCCCACACCCTCACCCATTTGTTCTTCTTCTCTTCCGACCCGAATAACAAAGACACAAGGGCGAGGATGCGGCCATCCACACGGCCATTTCCGGACCAAAGGAGAGGTCCGTCTCCAAGCTGGCCCTCGCGGCGTGCGTCTCCAGGCTGCAGCCCGCAGGGCCTCCAGGGGGAGAGGGCCCGGAAGGTGGAGCCTCTGCACCGTCTTCCCTTGCTCTCCGCCAGCCGTCTCAGTCGGGCCCTCGTCGCTGACCCTGCCTGGACACCTCTCCCTCTGCAGCCTCCTTGGGCTCAGGCTGAGTGGGCGCCATCCAGCTCCGTCAGGGCTGAGCGTTCCACCGAGGCGAGCCCGGGGCGGTTGTGTTGTCTTCCAGTCTGTTGGAAATTAGGTTTATTTTTCAAGAAGAGTGGTGTATCAGTTTCATTCAGCCAGGCAGTCTGAGATTATTTATGAATTCCAAAAAGAGAGGTTATGTTTGTAAACTGGTCTGCTCCTCTGGGCGTGATCCTCTTTGATTGTATTAGATTCAGCTGAGATGCTTTGATTAAATTATGTTAAGATTAGGGCTTTGATTCAACCACATCAGTAGGATGTGGCTCGGTTTGAGGCCCCACCCCCTTGGTGAGCTATATAAACGGGCACTCACTCAAGAAGACACACAGAAGATGGGAGAACTTGGCCATTTCGGTCCTGCCATGTGACAAAAAGGAGGAGGCTCAAACAGCTAAAGCCAGGGGAGAGAGCTGAGCCATTCGCCTGAGAGCTTGCAGCACAAGAGACCAGGGCCCAGAGCCCCTGAGAAGGCCCAGGAAGAAGTGAGCCCCCCAGCCTACAGCTGAGATCGGAAGAAGCTGGGCCCACGGAGCCTGAAGAGGAAGAGGAAGGCTCAGCCCTCGCAGAGGTCGGCAGCCATCTTGCTTTAGCACATGGCAACAGACCTTGGTGAGAGAGCACCCCTCATGGTGCCTTGAGTTGGACTCTTTAGGGCCTGGTAACTGTAAGCTTCTACCCCAAATAAACACCCTTTATGAAAGCCAACAGAGTTCTGGTGCTTTGCAGCAGCACCCCTTTGGCTGACTGAGACACGCCGTAACAAAGGACCACAAACTGGGTGGCTGAAAACAACATGAATCCTTCGAAAAAGCAGAGCCCTTTACCCAGCTGTGGTCAGAGAAGCGAAGTGGTGACTGAAGGGTCAGAGAGATTTGAAGCAGCAGATGCTTCTGGCCTTGATGGCGGAGGAGGGGGCCCCGAGTCATGGACCGGGGCAGCCCCTGGACGCTGGGAACGGCCCTCACCGACCGCCAGCGAGGAAACAGACACCTCAGTGCTACAGCCAGACCCCGGGAGCTGAATCCTGCCAAGGACCCGAATGAGCCAGGAAACGGCGTCCCCTGGCGCCTGCAGGAGGGACCCCATGGTTTTAACTAGGGGTCCAATCCTGGACTTCTGCGCTTTTTAATCCACTGCGCTTGGGGCATTACTACGCAGCGGCAGAAATCGCACCCAATGGCCCTTTCTGCAATGCCCTCTGAGCTGGTTCGGGGTGGCAGAGCCGCCTCCCCTCCCCGCATGTGATCACGTGTGTCCACCCCATTGTCGGCACCGCACACCCACACGCAGTGGGCAGCCTCCGCCCAGCGCCCACAAAGCCCTGGGCCACCACGACAGAGGGGCAGCAACGACCTTTTCCTCCAGCCCTCGTCAGGTAAGCCCCTGGTCTCGCGGCCTGGCACAGCCGCGGCAGACGTCCCTCAGAGAACTGCGGGCGCCCAGGAGTGAGGCTGGCATGTCACGGGCTAGAGGCCCCCCAGGCAGCTCCTCGTGGCAGCACAGACCTTGCACGTCCTCTCCTAGCCGCAGCCTGGATGCGGGAAGAGCACCGGGCTGAATTTCACAGCAGGAAGGCGCCCAGGGAGTTGTCGCTGGGTTGGAGTTTCTTTTCATATCCAGCATTCCTCCCCTCCCCTGGCCTCCAGACCAGAGGCTCTGCCATGCGGACCGAACAGGGGGCTTCTGAAGAGCCACGTGGGTCTCCCCCATGGCCCACCGGCCGGTGTCTGAAAGCATTCGCGTTTACAGCAGGACGGGCACTAAACTATTGTTTCTGGCAGGAATTAACACTGAGCTTATGATATTTAATACAAACCAGACTGCACCCCCTGGCATCTCACCCAGATGACACCAGCCTTCCCGCTCCTTCTGGGGAGGGGCGGGGGCATGTGACCTGGGAAAGCTGCATACACACGGGGGCCCATCAGACAAAACCGCTGCTACAGACCAAATCGCTACTCTGCCACTTCTGGATTCTTCCCCATAGCTCATCGTCCAGAATCTGAGGGTGGTACAAGCCTTGTCTAAACCCTGCTCCTCTTTTCCGGAATATTCTTCTTGTACTAGCTTTCTACTGCTGCATAACAAATGACCACAAATTTAGCAGCTTAAAATAGCTCCCATTGATTATCTCATAGTTAACATGAGTCAGGGGTCTGGGCACAGCTTAACTGGGTCCTTGGTTGAGGGTCACACCAGGCTGCGGGCGAGGTGTCGGCCGGGGCTGGCCTGGCCATCGACAGAATCCATTTCACTGTGGTTGTAGGACCAAGGTCCCTGCTTCTTGCTGGCTGTCCAGGTGCTCTCGGCTCCCAGCAGCTACTCGCGGTTCCTTCCCATGCGGCCCCCTAGCAGCTCACAGTGCAGGGAAGCGTTCTGGGACTGCTGACCCCTAGACTCTGCATCACAAGCCCACCTGCTTAGGCCAGGTCCTCCCAGGATGATCTTTCTCGTAATTAGTTCAAGGTCAATAGTGATGGGATTGGCAGAGTGACATCCGTCATCTCCATGGGCCCTGTCCACACTCGAGGGAAGGGGATTATGCGGGATGTGTACGCAGTGGCAGGGGGAAGTGGAGATCACAGGGACAATCTAAGAATTCTACCACACCTGCACCCCAAGGACCAGCCCTTTGGGGCCACTTCCTCTCTCTGCACCAACCTGGAGTCCACTCAGACCCCAGCCTCCACAGCACAGGCACTGAAGTCTGGGCCTTGGGCAGATGGACAGAGCTGTTCTGCCAGTTCCTGGCCGTGGGGTCCCTTCTCAGCCACGGTCCACTTGCCTGCAAAATGAGGCTAACGGCGCACTCACCTGCAGGGGATGCTAATAAGAAACGGCAGCAGGTACTGAGCTTCCCTCTGAGCCAGCGCCAGGCCGAGCCCCTCAGGGTCTGGTACAGAGTGAACCGTCTCCCCAGTCCCAACGAGAGCCCATAAATTTAAGCACTTCTCCGCCAAATCGGGCAGTCCCCTCCCCTGCTGTGGGAGACAGGCCTCCCCTGCGGCGCCGGAAGCCGGGCTCTCCGGATTCGCTTTCCATCAGATATGCTGTCTTCCCTGGTGGAAGGCGGAAAAGAGGCTACGATAGGATCTGACCTGTGGGAGGCTGTCGAGCAGCCAGACCCTCCCTGCACGGGGGCCATCTCGACGAGACGGAGAACAAGATAGCGATTGTCCTCAGCTGTCCCACTGGCGACCGCCTTCCCCTTGGCCAGAGCCCGGCCTGAGCAGTCCTCCCGCAGCAGCTTCCCGTTGGCTGCTCTGGTTGACTGCCGTTCTCCTGGGGCTCTTCCAGCAAAGGGCACAGACAATGTGGCTCGGATCAAGGCCTATGAGAGGGATCCTCGTCCTCCAGGCAGGAGCCTTGGCCTGTTGTGTTCCTGGAAGCCTCGGCTGTCCCTGTTACTAGTGATGGCATTCAAGGACCCGCTCGTTCTCAAAAGGGGGGACTGACCAGCCCCAGGCAGCAGAGCTGGGCAGGGTCATCGCCCAAGAGGGTCACCCTGCAGGGTTTCCTTGGCCCGAGGGCGCTGGACCCATCCACAGCGACAGAGGAGGAGAAGCACCTCCAGGCTCCCTGGTGTCCCTTCTCTGTGGACTTCACAGAGCCCTGGCCGGGGGCAGGAGGGGCGGCAGGGCGAGTGCAGGGAGGGCCACAGGAACGGGGTGAAAAAATAACGTAAGACATCAGGGGGCAGCCAAGAATTGGAATCTGAGAAGAGAGGGGTAAGAGGAGGCTGGGGGGACAGTGTTGGAGAGACCCCCAGGCCTTACTGGGCTTTAGCCCTCTTCCTCCCCCCAATGCTGGGGCATCTGCCGCCCCAGCAGAGACAACCTGTGCCAGCCCCCTGGCCACCAGGGGCTTCCACTACTCACTCCAGACTGTGCCGGCATAGGGACACACACGAGACAGCTAAAGAGAGTGGCCGCGGCCAGCGCTCCCTGGGAGCCCATCCCCTGTGAGCTGGAAGTGGCTTGCACCAACGACTGTGCTCAGCTATTCCCACCACACCTGTGGCGACAGCACTGGGAGCTTGAAACTGGCCTTGGCGGGAGTATTTGCACCACAGAAACTGGCAGACACTGTGAGTCAAGGCGTTTTCCCCAGAGAGCTGATTGTTAGCATCGACCGGCCCAGCCAGTCCTTTCTGGCCTGGGGCCTGGCCATGGGCAGGTGTAGGTCCCAGTCAGTTGTCTCCTGCCAGGCCTGGGACCCAGGTAAGACAAGGGGCAAGGAGCCAGCAGCACAGGGATTCCCGGAAGGCCTTCCGGGGGAAGCATAGAGAGATTGAGAGGTCATTACCAGGGGGTGGAGGGTTGCTGTTCGTCTGTTTTTGTTTTTTATTATTATTATTGGAATAATGAAAATGCCCTAATAATGAGTGAAGTGATGAATGCACAACTGTAGTAGTTTGATATTATTGATGAATTCCAAAAAGAAATATTGGATTATGTTTGTAAACTGGTCTTTTCCTCCGGGTGTATTAGATTGTATTGGACTCAAAGGTTTTACTTTTACTTGATTAAATAATGATTAAGGCTTTGACTGGGCCACGCCAGTAGGGCGTTGAATCTCCACCCCTTGGTGGGTGGGGACTCACAGATAAAAGACATGGCAAAGGACAGAGTTGGAGTTTTTGATGGAGTCTTGAGCTGGAGCCCTGGGAAGTAAGCATACAGAGGAGCTTGGTTGTGAGGAAGGAGAGAAGGCCCCGGGAAGAGAAATAAGCTGTTTGCCTGATAGTCTACAGCTGACCTTGTAGAGAGAGCAGAGGCGCTGAGCCCGGAGACAAGCAAGCCCCGGGAAGAGAGGAACCCAGGACGCCCGAACTCTTGGCAGATGTCGGCAGCCATCCTGCTCCAACACGTGGCCATAGACTTTGGTGAGGGAAGTAACTTATGCTTTATGGCCTCGTAACTGTGAGCTTCTACCCCAAATAAATACCCTTTATCAAAGCCAACCGATTTCTGATATTTTGCATCAGCACCCCTTTGCCTGACTAATACAAGACCTATGTGATGATACCAAATACCATTGATTGTACACTTTGGATGGACTGTAAGCTTTATTAATATGTCTCAACAAAATTGATTGAAAAACAAGCGATGGAGCAGGGGAAGCTCAGTGGTTTGAGATCCTGCTTCCCATGTACAAGGTCCCAGGTGCAATCCCCAGTACCTCCTAAAAAAAACAAGGGTTTGTTGTTTTTGTTATAAGAATTTTCTGTTAAAAATGGCCATGGGGGGAACATCAAAATCGCTGGACTGCTTCCAGCATTTTACAGCTCAGCGCGGTCTCACCTTAAGCCACATGGGCAATGGAGCCCGCGCACTCTCTGGCGCCCAGGCTTCCAGCAGTCGTGGGCCCACCCTGAGCCCCACTCGGCCTCCCTGTCGCCCTGCTGCCCTGCTGCTTCTCAACCTGCCTCCAGCAGGGACGCCGAGGGGCCCGGCCAGCATCCGCACCCCTGCCCAGCAACCCCAGGAATGGCCAGTGGAGCCCTGGTCAGGCTGGGGCCTCCCCAGAGCATTTCTGGGGGTCAGCAGAAAGAAGGCTCCGCATGGGTACCGTAGCAGGACCAGGTCTGCGGGGTCGGGCCACGCGAGTGCGGCCTCCTCGGGCCGAGCCTGAGCCCAGCCATGGGTCCAGAGCCATTGTCATCTCCACTGTACGGAGATGCACGCACCTGCTCGAGCCCACAATCTATCTGGACACAGCTGCCAGCCCGTAGCCAGGGCTCTGCAGGATCAGGGCTCTTGCACAGAGCTGTCTGAGCAGCAGGACCAACGGGAGATAGATGGCATAAGTGTAGGGGTAGGAGTAGGGGTAGGTGTAGGTAAGGTGTAGGCGTAGATGTAGACATTGGTATAGATATAGATACAGGTGGTAAGTGTAGGCATAGGTGTAGGTGTAGACAGAGGTGTAGGTGTAGGTGTAGGTGCAGGCGCAGGCATAGGTGTAGGTATAGGTGTAGGTATAGGCGTAGGCGTAGGCGCAGGCGCAGGCATAGGCATAGGTGCAGGCATGGGTGTAGGTATAGGCATAGGCGTAGGCGCAGGCGCAGGCATAGGCGTAGGTGCAGGCATGGGTGTAGGTATAGGCATAGGCGTAGGCGCAGGCGCAGGCATAGGTGCAGGCATAGGTGTAGGTATAGGTGTAGGTATAGGCGTAGGCGCAGGCGCAGGCATAGGCGTAGGTGTAGATGTAGGCATAGGTGTAGGTGTAGGCATAGGTGTAGGTGTAGCCATAGGTGTAGGTATAGGCATAGTCATAGGCGCAGGCACAGGCATAGGCATAGGTGCAGGCATAGGTGTAGGTGTAGGTATAGGCATAGGCATAGGCGTAGGCACAGTCGCAGGCATAGGCGTAGGTGTAGGTGCAGGCATAGGTGTAGGTATAGGCATAGGCGTAGGTGCAGGCGTAGGCACAGTCGCAGGCATAGGCATAGGTGTAGGCGTAGGTGTAGGTGTAGGCATAGGTGTAGGTGTAGATGCAGGCGTAGGTGTAGGTATAGGCATAGGTGTAGGCGTAGGTGCAGGCGCAGGCATAGGTGCAGGTATAGGCGTAGGCGTAGGCGCAGGTGCAGGTGCAGGCGCAGGCACAGGCGTAGGTATAGACATAGCTATTGGGAAGGTGTAGGTGCTTCCCATCCACGAAGCCCCCTCCCAGCACCCATGAGATGTGTGTCTGGTTGAATGGCCGGTGCTGTGGCCCAGCCAAGGGGACACACAGGGTGGCCATCAGCCTGCTATCCCTGAGTAGGAGCCCATATGAGCTCCACAGAACCAGTCAGCTCCGGAAGGTTCTGGAACTTTAAATAGATACATGTATTTATGGTTACTGTGCCCACCCAGCACCCTTTCTCCCCCGTGTGATGCCATCTTTCCCTCCTCTACATCCTGCCCCACCCTGTCCTGGGAACGTTCCACCTGGCTGCCCTATACGACCTTGGCCACCTGCCTGTGCACCTGTCTGGAGCACCTACAGGCCCTGGTGGCTCCGAGTGTCCCCTGAAGCCCCCAGGGAAACAGACAGTGTGGTGGAATGGAGCAAGGCCGAGAAGGCTGAGGTGCCCCCACCTTCCAGGTGGTGAGGAGGGAAAGGGGGTGTCCTGGACCCCATGGCTGCTGCGGTCAGAGCCCCCGGCCGCGTCCCCAGCCAGGCTCTGCTGCAAAGCCCCTGCCTGTCCAGTGGAGCCGACAGGGGTGAGAGGGTGCAGTGGGTGGGGCGAGTCCACAGGCAGGGGCGCAGCTGCAGCCTGGCCGGTGCCATGGACACGTGCCCAGCTCAGGGCCCCGCCAGCCTCTTGGTCCCAAATGTCCTGAGAGCCAAGTTCGCGTCTGAAGCGAGGCCCCGTCGGCCCAGGAGCGGCAGCCGGCACCGAAGGGCACAGCCCCCAGCACAAAGCGCTAGGCCGGTTCGGGAACTGGGTCTCGGACCCGAAGCTGCGCCTGGGGTCTCCACGGCCAGGCAGAGCCATTGGAAAGGTCAAACTTCCATCCGTTTCTGGAGAGAAGTCCAAGATGGGAATAAGCGTTCAGAAACACCAAGGCCCTCCAAGTTCCAGCAGCTCCCGAGAGCTGAGCGTTAAGGCAGCACGTTCGTGTTCCCACCAGCGGCCCAGGGGTCTCAGGCGCACCCCTCCAGTGTGCCCCCAGCAGCAGCTCCCCCGACCCACCCCCCTGCACAAGAAGCCGGCAGGCCCCTGCTCCCCCTCGGCCTCTTGCTCAGAGGCCCTCCGCGGCCCCTCAGCCCACAGAGCCGGCCAAGGCCTACCCCCAGCCCTGTGGGGGGACCATCCTGTGCCGGCTTTCCAGCTCCGCCCGCTCTTGGGACCCCGGGTGCAGCACTTTGGTATTATTAATGAATTCCAAAAAAATAGATATTGGATTATGCTTGTAAATTGATCTGTGCCTCTGGGTACATTAGACTGTATTGGATTCAGAGGTTCCACTCCTACTTGATTGAATTATGATTAAGGCTTTGATTGGGCCCTGTCAATAGGAGAAAACAACGAGGCAGAGGAGTTGGCTGGAATGGTATTTTCTTTGTTTTTTTTAAAGATTTATTTCTCCCCCCCACCCCCTGTCATTGTTTGCACTTGCTGTGTCTGTTGTCTCCCTTGTTTCTTTAGGAAGCACCAGGAGCTGAATCTGGGACCAGCGATGTGGGAGGGAGGCGCCTAATTGCTTGAGTCACCTCCGTTTCCTGCTTTGTTGTGTCACTCATTATGTATCTTTTTCCTTCTTGTGCCTCTTGCTGTGTCACCTTGTTGCGTCAGCTTGACACCCCTGCCCATCACGCCAGCTCGCCGTCTTCTTTAGGAGGCCCCGGGATCTGAACCATGGCCCTCCCATGTGGTAGGCAGGAGCCCAGTCGCCTGAGCCACATCCGCTTCCCTGGCTGGAGTTTTAATGCTGGAGCCCCGGGAAGTAAACTCACAGAGAAGCAGAGATACGTGAGGAAAGAGAGAAGGCTCCATTAGACACGGCAGAAGCCCCAGAGAGAGAGATGAGCCATTTGCCTGATAGTTTACAGCCGGCCTCGTAGAGGAAGCAGCGTAGCTGAGCCTGGAGAGAAACGAGCCCCGGGAGAGAGACGAGACTTATCCCAGTCTACAGCTGATATTGGAAGAAGCTGGGACCACGGAGCCTTAGGAGGAAGAGGAAGCCTGAACCCTTGCAGCCGTCTTGCTCCAACACATGGCGACAGACTTTGGTGAAGGAAGTAACTTACGCTTTATAGCCTGGTAACTCTAAGCGTCTACCCCAAATAAATACCCTTTATTAAACCCAACAGAGTTCTGGTACTTTGCATCAGCACCTCTTTGGCTAATACACCGGGTCAGGCCAGTCCCTCCCCTTGGCCTGAATGGGACCCCCAACCTCCCCCTGCCTGCCCCAGGCACCAGGAGCTCTCAGCCCGCATCAGGCAGGCATCCTCCGTCCTCCATCCTGCAGGAGCCACGTGGTCTCTGCCCCTGGAGCTGAGAGCGAAAGAACCGGTGGCCGTCGGGGCCCACGAGATGGCACAAGCAACCCCAGGCCCCTGGCCAGGGACGGGCAGCCGGCTGCTCTTTAGGCCTCTGTCCACCAGCTCTGTCCACCCTGGACAGACCCTTGGGTGGGGATGGAAGGTGCTCCCGCAACCCCAGGACCCTCCCTGCTGGCTTGAAGTCACAGGCAGGAGAGAGGAAAGGTTGCCCCACTCTTTTAAAAATAACAAAAAACCACTTGGGTCATTTATTTCTCCCCACTTCTGGCCAGGATGGAGTAAGAGGGCCCGGCTTTGCCCTTCTGTCTGAAACAAGGAAGAAGCTGCTATCACGTCCTGGCTTCCAGACCACGGCAGGGAGGGGGCCCGAGGCCCCAGGGAGACCAAGACAGCCAGCACGTGTAGGAGAGACCCTGCCAAGCACACAGCACCCTCGCCCGGCCCCCTCCTTCTCCCAGCCCCAGAGAGGGTGCCAGGCAGAGGGGGGCAGGGCAGGGCACACCTCAGATGGGGGCTGATGGGGCAAGGAGGGGCAGGGGGAGCTGCCGGCACTTCCCGAGTCCCCTCCCCTCACCAGAACAAGGGTTCACAATGGGCACTGGGGGCCCCACTGGTGACAGGGTGAGCTCAGGTTTGGGGGTGCCTGCTGCGTGCAAGGCACAGTGTGATGACCGTCGTCCCTCGCGCAGACACGGGGGGGTGGGCGCTGGGTAAAGGCCCCAGGGGGAAGCAGCTTCTCCCCAGCCTCCTTCAAGCACCTTCCAGATTGCCAGGCTGTGAGGCCCCACCCGGCCCGGCTGGGGGAGGGGTCCGGGCCCCTCTCCTCCACTGGGTGGAACAGGAAGAGGGTAATTAAATCAGCCCTTCTTGCCCCATCTGGAACATTCCAGCATGGAAAACCGGAGAAGCAGCTGGGGAAGCAATTAGGGGCTTTAATGAAAGGCCGATGACTCTCCCCAGAAGGCGGCCCCCCCACAGCCCGGGAGACCCCACCTCTGCCCTCGCTGGATTCTGGGGTGCAGCGGGGCACTGTGCAAGGGGCAGTGGCGGTCAGGCCAAGTTTCCATGGGGTGGGGGAGCACGCATACCCCGCCCTTTCTCCTCCCTGCTCCTAGAGTCTGCCTCCCAGCCCAGGGCTTTGGCTCCAAGGCCAGGCAGTGGGCTCCTTTCGTGGTGGGAGCAAACGAGGACAGCCCGGAGAGAGGGCACAGCTGCCCCTTCACGCCCCGCCCCGCCACAGCTGGCACCTTCCACCTGGTATTGCAGGCACAGGGCGCCGCGGAGCCAGGGCAGCGAGCGCCGAGGCAGCCTGGCAGGCGGAAGCTGAGTGGGGCCAGCGGGGCCGGAACGCAGGGGGACGGGGGCAGGCTGCAGCCGGGCCTCTGTGCCATCCAAGAGCAATGGCGGGGAGGACTGAAGTATGTTGGTCACCTGGGGACAGCCCTCAGGCTGCCACGGAGAGCTTGTCGAGGAAAACAAGAGGTACCAGGCAAGGGTGTGGAGGCCCCGCCGCCAGCCGGCCGAGGTGGTGGGCAAGGGTGGTGTCCGGGGAGGACAGAAGATGAGGAGAAACGTGCCTGGACAGGGCTGGGAACCAGGCCAGGGGTCAGGGCTCAGGGGTGACCCAGGACAGGCTGCCAGCGCCCAGGCCGTACCACGTTCCTACGGGGAAGCCACGTAGCGCAGGTGAGCCGCCAAGCAGCAGCTTCCCAGAGGGGGCCTGCCTCCCTCACTGTCCGTATTGCTAACCGGCCAGCCCTTTCCTGCCTACCCGTGTCCGAGGTCCAGGAGGTGGCCGTGGGTCCGTCTCGCCCACGTCTGTCCACCACGCTTCCACTGAGAGTGCAGGGAGGGGGCCGGAAGCGGCTCACAGCTGACCTGCAGGGTCAGCCAGGGAGGGGGCAGGGATGGACAGGCCGCCCCTCCCGAGCCCAGGGGGCAGCCGGGACGCCAAAGCCACTGTCCAGGGCCTGGGACCAGCCTGGATGGCCCTGCGGGTCACTGTCAGGGGGCCAGTGGGCAGCTGGCCCACCGCACTGCGGCCAGGAGCAGGTGGGAGTCACTCCCGGGAGGGCCCCAAAACCCAGGGGTGGGGGTGGACCGGGTACCCCACAGGCCCGGGCGTCCTGCCCTGAGCTGGTTTGCAGCAGAGTGGGCAGCTGGGCCGCAGGTGGGCACTGGCTCCAGCGCATCGACTCGGGGGAGGGACCGGCTAGAAAGGCCGCAAAAGTAAGGCAGCCACAGGCCTGGGGCGGGGGCAGAGCGCTGCCGGGAACTGCCCACCCTGCACCTCACACTCACCGCAGGGCAATTCCACAAGGCTTCGGGAGAGGGTGTCCACTGGGCGCCAGGACGAGGATCCTACCCAGCTGGACAGACCTGGCTTTCGATCCTGGCCCCCCTACTGAGCTGGGCCACTCTGGCCCCAGTCTCCTCATCTGGGCGATGGGAACAAACCCGGTCTGCCGCCAGGGCTATGTTGAGAGGAGAGCCCGAGGGCGGCCTCCAGAGTCCCCAGGGCTGAGCTGTGTGTCCCTGAGCAGGCACTAACCCTCTCTGTGCCTCACTTCCTCGCCCGTGGGGACCAACCACTCAGCCCACCTCGGTGGAGGCACCCAGAACGGATCCTGCAGGGTGCCTGGCGAGCATCAGTGCCCTGCGACATCAGCTGGCGTAGTCGTCCCCCCCCCCCCCCCCCGCAGCAGACTATCCAACCTCAAGGTCATGTGAAAGCATACCGTCCGACCTTTATTTCTTAAATATCTCCCTCGACCCGGCGTGTGTGAGCGGTCTGCTCAGACGGGGCGGGCGGACCCCAGCGAGGCTCGCTGCCGGGCCTCGGTCAGTCCCAGCCGAAGTCCTGGCCAGTCATCTGGTAGAACCTGCGGTTGAAGGGCCGGTAGAAGTCCCGCAGGCGCCGGACCACGGCCTGGGGCACGCGGGGGTGGGGCCTGCCCTTGGACTTGCCCAGGCAGCGGGGGCGGCCGCGGCCAGGCGCCTTCTTGAGGCAGGGGAAGCCCTTGGTGGCGTTGAAGTAGAAGTGCTTGTCGGTGACGACCCGCTTGAGGCCCAGGAAGTCCTGCACGCGGCCCACCTCCCCGGCCGGGTCGCTGACCAGGCGCTCGCCGCTGACGAACAGGAAGTGGGACAGGGGGAAGTAGCGCAGCCAGTTGTCCAGGTGCTGGGCGTAGAGGCCGATGCGCACGGCGCTCCAGGCTGTGTCCACGGGGCCCACGCCGCGGCGGAAGGCCAGGGCGCGGAAGCTGGGCAGCCCGGGGGTCTTGGAGAGCGTCTGGGCATAGTCGGAGATGGCCCGTGTCACGGGGTCCCGCACCACCACGATCAGCTTCGTGGCCGGGGACATGCCGTGGATGCGGCGAGGGGCCTCGCGGGTCACGAAGTAGCTGGGGGTCTTCTCCATGGTGATCTGCCCGTCCAGGGTGCGTGGCATGAGGCCCCTGCGTGGAGGGCGGGGTGACGGGGGCACGGGGCAGCAGCCAGCAGATCCCCAGGCCCCGCCCGTGCTTCCAGCCCCCAGGGACCCGGGACCAGGCCTCCCCTTTCTCCAGGGCCCTCCTCCCTGTGGCCCACCCCCCCACGTGCCTGGGCCCAGGGTGGGGCCCACCATGCAGACCCCCCCTGCCACAGGGATAACACGGTGTCCTCACCAGCTTTTACTGTGTCCTCATGCCACCCCCTCCCCAAGGCCCAGCAACCCCACCCACCTGACGTCGCTCTGCCCCCCAAGACCCAGCCCACGCGTGAGGCCAGCCAGGACTTTCCACCCAGGGCTCCACCGCCCCCACCCCCAGGCCTCTGCGCTGGAATTACGCAAGGTCAGGCTTTCATCAGGCGGCTGGAGGCGGCCCCTAAACCAGGCCCGTAATTACTGACAAGTGTCCCCAACAAAGGGCAGCCCCTTCCCAGCATGCCCCCCCCCCTTTCATCACAGCCCTGCTCCTCCTTGACCTGGCCCGACTCAGAACGCCAGGAGGCCACCGGCAAGGCCGCCGCGGTGCCCAGCCTGTCCAGGGAGTCGGCAAAGGGGCCAGGACTTGGCACCCCGGGTGCCGAACCTCAGGACTGCACCTGGGCCCCAGGGTGCCAGGGCCACAGTGACCGGGGACCACAGCCCCTGACCTGCACCTGCCAGCCAGGTAGCTCGACCAGGTAGCTCAGGGCCGGGTGGGCGGGGTGCTGGGGCCAGCTGAACAAACAGCTCCAGGGACGGAGGGCGGGCTGGGAACTAGGTCAAGCAGAGGTGCCCAGACCTGCCCTGGGGTGGGGACCTTGCCTGGGTGCCCGGCAGCCCCCAGGACTGGCCCTAGCCAGCCAGGCTGGCACGCAGGGCAAGGCAAAGCCCAGCTTCCGCCCACCCAGACTTAGGGCCCGGGACTCCTAGTCCTGCTCGGACCCCACGAGCCGCTGGCCAAGCTGGACCCACAGGCCCACGCACGAAGGGAAGGCTGTGTGCATGGGGGGCGTGCGCTGGCTCCCAGCACCACCCCCCAGGGGGCACCGCGGAGATGGGGGAGGAGCGTGGTCTGGAGCCCGCAGCACCCCTCAAACCAGAGCCCCAGGCAAAGCAGCCTGCAGAAGTCCCAAGGACCTGCATCTCCCACCGCTCAGGGACAGCAGCCACCGGCCCCATGGACGGGTGGGCACACGCGGGTCAGGGAGGAGGGGGCGGCAGCACCAAGCTCGGAGGCCCAGGGCTGCAGCCTGGGAGGGCCAGCTCAGCGGTAGGACTGCCAGCCCTCACGGACATCCCCTTCCCTCCTTTCACCCCGCCCTCCTCCTCCAGGAAGCTCACCCTAATTTCTCTCAGGCCCCTCCCCTCGCATCTTTGACACACCTTCCATGAGGTTCCCGCCCCAAGCACCAAGGAGCCCACCCTCTTTCCTCCCCTTCACCCCTTGGCTCCTGCAAGCAGAACTAAGAGTTAAAGGGGCGCAACAGAGAGAGCAAGGTAGGGGGGAGGTGCCTCCAGGGACCCCCTGACCAGGGTGGGAGTTGAGAGCAGGCAGAGGGGGAGTGGCCTTTCCAGCCCACTCCTGCCACAACCTCTGAGATCCAAGCTGTTTGCAGCTAATCCTAACCCTCCCCACACTCACCCTCCCAGCATGGTCAGTGGGGATGGAGGCTTTGGGAGGGGCTGGAGGAGAGGAAGAAAGGAAGAGGGCTCTGACCCCACAGGCAAACACCTGAGTCCTTGAGCCCGCCCCCCAAGTTCTATGCATTTTCCTGAGGCTCAGCCCTGGGCCACCCCTGCCCCTCAGCTCCCCCACCTACCATCCCACACCTCTCCTGGGCCAGGGAGGGCAGCAGCAGAAACTAGTTATTGTTCTTACCCCAAAGCCAGACAGCACTCGGGGGTGGGGTGGCGGTTGGGGCATCCCGGGCCAGCCACAAGGAGCCTCCCCTAGTGTTGGGGGGTCTGAGTCCGCAGACGCCCTGCCCATAGCCCCCTTACCTCTGCCACATCCTCATACCCCCATGGAGCCTGGCTCCCCTACCTGCACTCCTCACACCTCCAAAATACTGTAGAAAATAATAGAGCCCCCACCCCGACCCCAGGGGCCAGAGTATAACCCCACCCAGAAGGACGCGGGAACCCAGCACTTGGCTCCTGGAAGTGCTCCGTGAGTAAGTGAACGCACCTACTAAGTGTCAAAGTTTGGGGGCATCGGGGGCTACAGTGCTCATGATGGGAAGGGCAAAGCGTGGCCCATGGAGGTAGGAAGAGGCCCGGGGCCACCTGCAGAGGCCATGGGAAGGGGCCACTGCCTGGAATGGGGCTGCTCACCGCTCCCCCCACTCCCACATCTCTGACCCCCCAGGACAGGGCTCTGCACTCTCTGGGGACTCAACCTAGGGTCCCAAGGACAGATAAAGCTGCCAGGTCAGACCCACCCTGAGAGCTGGGTGTCCTACTTGCAGCTGGGGAAACTGAGGCAGGGGTGAGTGTCCCCAGAGCCTTACCACACGCTGGTAGCTGTAAGGACCAACAGGCACCAGAAGCACAGAGCACCCATGAGCACCCGCCCATGCTCGCACGTGCCAGACCCCCTGAAGTATTCACGCATCCCAGCAGCTCAGCTGGCCCAGCTCCCCCTCGCGCCGACCAGCCAGGGAGGGGCAGCACTGGCCAGCCCCAAAGGACAGCTCCAGATTAATGAGGCCGAGGCCACCCGGGGAGGGGTGGAGGCGGCTGGGATCTGACCGCTCTGGCATCGTCTGCCCACCCCCCACCAAGCCCCCAGGAAGAAGTAAAGAACCCCATCTCTACCAGGGCTAAACACTCCCAGCCCCCTCCCATTCCAGCTTGTCAACGTCCCCAAGCCCCCATCCCCACTGCCTGTCAGGCCGTTTGTCCTTCCCAGACCTCTCCTCTAGAGCCAAACCCTGCGACCAGGGGACCTGGCCGGGACCTGGCGGGGACCTCGGGATCCCCGGCTCTCTGAGGACCTTTTAGGGCTCAGTCACTGCCTGAGCGTCCCCCTGCAGCCCCCTGAGCCCAGCTCAGCTCCTGCTCACTTCCTGCCTGCTCTCCCAGGACTCAGGGATGCTTTCCCAAGGCCTGGCGGAGGGGTGGGGAGGCAGAGGGTGCCGAGATGCTGCTGGGTGGGCCAAAGACAGACTCCTCTCTCCCCACTTCCCTGGCACCTGGGGGGCAGCAGCAACCAAGCGGAGACCCCTGTTCTCGCTCACCCCCACCCCCACGCCTGCCTTCACTCCAAAAGGACAAGTAGTTTCAATACAAAAGACAATGGAGGGAGAAGAAGGGGGAAGAGGCCTGGGAACTGAGAAACTGGAGCACCTGGAGGTCGGGAGTCTGGTCCTGCCCCCACCCTCGCCTCAATTCACCAGGTGACCTGGGCAGGTCTGGGTCTCTGCCTCAAGTTGGGAAATGAGCTGAGAGCGGCTGGGGGTAGGGTGATTCCCACTCTCTGTAAACCCTCCTTTCCCCGCGGGAGGGCACAGGAGGGGGCTGGTGTTTCACCGCACGGGACAGGCTGCTCGGCGGGGCGGGGTGCACCCCACATTCCACTGCACCCCAAGGCCATCCTGGGAGGGGGCAGGGCAGCTCCAGAGCCCCCAAGCATGACGCCTGGGTCCCCATTCCCGCCCCCGGTGCTGTCTCAAAGGCAGCTGCTTCTTTCTAAACTCCTTTCTAACCCGCAAAGGGCTCCGTGGCCTCGGGCAGGGAAGGACACCTTCCAGGGGTGCAGGGAGCCTGGAAGCCGCCTCTGAGAATAACTGGGGAGGGCGCGCCCAGAGTGGGGGCGGGGGAGCGCGACTGGACACGAAGCATTTCCAACGCCCCCCCCCCCCAGCACCCCCAACCCCGGTCTTACTGAGACCCCTGGGCACCAGAGCTCTACCGGAGTTTTCAAAGTTTTGGGGACCCCTGGCCGGAGACCACCTCTCCTGTCCGTAAAGCCCGCTTCGAGAGGCCGCGTCCCGGGGGTCACGCCTCGGCCCACCCCCGGGCGGGTCTCCACCCGCAGCCCTCCCCCCGCCGCAGCCCCCGCGCCACCCCGAGCGTGCTCACCGGTACCAGGCGAGGCCGCGCTCGTAGCACCTGTCGAAGAAGTGGGGCTCGGAGCCGAGCGCGCGGACGTCGGGGTGCAGCCGCAGGAACTCGAGCAGGGCGCGCGTGCCGCCCTTCTTCACGCCCACGATGAGCGCCTGCGGGAAGCGCCGCCGGCCCGGGCCGCTGGCCAC
Source organism: Tolypeutes matacus (assembly GCA_026826555.1). NCBI lineage: Eukaryota > Metazoa > Chordata > Mammalia > Cingulata > Chlamyphoridae > Tolypeutes > Tolypeutes matacus. Next base: position 463,807 of record JAKSZT010054579.1, read on the forward strand.
CGGCAGGCGGGCGGCGCGGGGCGGCTCGGCGGGCGCGGGGGCCGGC